>JBAMJV010013305.1:0-49441 GCA_037951105.1 Echinarachnius parma
TAATTATATGGACTTATTTTTCAAATGAATTCTTCTTGAATTACAGTAAAAAAATGAACTGGCAGCTTCTTTTATCGTCTTATTTCTTCCCCCCTGAACTGAGGCATGCAAGATTTTTTTTATTTTAAAGGGAGGTGGAGGTGTGCTCCTATTATTCATACCACCGACAAGCCATTGGGGAGGGGGAGGGAGTGTCTGATATCTCCACCTTTGCTGCCAGAATATGAGAGGCTCTATTTTTCTATACAATAGATGTATTCACACTTTTCACAACTTGCCTCATGTCTTTGCCCTTTGGTACGTAGTGGTACATGTTGTTGTTTAAAAATAAAAGTTGTTCAAAAATAAAAGATTACATGCAGTGTTTATGCAGTTATATGTCATTGTTGTTTTGTATTAATTTCAACAATACAATTTTACCAGAAAGACAAAGATTTCGACTTCTGTTTTTAAGTACATGTAAATACGTTTTCTAGTTGCTCTTCATATACTACATCATTGGCATTGCAATAAATGCATGTTTTGCATAAATGTTGCCAATAAAATTGTATAAGAAAGGAAAACAAATAAACACAAGATTGTTTTATAGATTTTTGATGTTGTGTATGGTCATTGGTATTGTTTGGTATGAATATTACCAACAAAATTAAAAAGACGACAAAAGGAACTAACTACATCAGATTCGAACTCGTTTTTATTTCATAGCTATTGTATTATTTGTGTTATCTTCTTTCTCTAATTATTGTATGTATATTAATGAAATTTTATTTAAACCTCGTGATTTTGTTTGAGCCCATTTTGATGATGTGTGTAAATATTGCTGCATGTTATTGTACATGCCACTAGCAATTCAGCTTGTAGCTGCAAATAATGACATTTTGTTTGTTGCCCAAGGATGGAGTCCACACTATTTGTGGGTTGGTAGTCCTACACTCGAGCAAGAAGATACATAGTTATGTTAAGTATACCAGCAGAAAGAGCATAATTTCTCTAATTTTAGAGCCCTATTTTGTTACTCTGCCTGCTTTAGTTTTTTTTAAATGATTTTATTATTTGCGTAAATCGCTATAATTTAGCGAAAATCCTTAAATTGGCAACACATTGTGATATTTAAAAAACAGATTTTAGCATTCAAATTGGCAACTTTGACGGCAAAGTCACTTCATATTTGTCTTAAATTGTAATTACTAAATATGTTCCACCTATTTTTACGTCATTAAAAGGTCTAAACAAATTAGACGAGTTGCCAATTTGTAGAGGAAAACACTGATCAATTTTGCCTTAAAAACAGCTCTCGTCCTTGATGGTTAATAAAATATCAATATTATCATTGTTTTCTAGTGTTCTTTTGTGAGTGCGTTTATGTCATTGTTATTGATTTGAATGTGACAATAAAAGTTATGAAAACAAAACAAATAATTACAAGAGGTATAACAAGTGTACAGATGTAACAAACTTCTTTTCTTTTATTGAGACTCTCTTTTTCATGAACAGCAAAGAAATATTACATCATGCACAGACTGTGAAAGTGCCATAAAAAAAGTTATCTCATTCATTCTTTTTGTTTATCTCCTCCTCCTACATATTCTCAACATATTTTATTTGTATTTATATCATCTCTTCCTCTCTGTGCAGTAACCTCGCTCCTCTTCAATCATAATATCCAGCACAATAACATTTAAAGTCGGCTTTTCGAGGCCAAAGAGAGAACAAAAATAGAGGCTTGATTATTCATATTCACTCCATAATGTACACATTATATGTCACAATTATGAGGACCACCTCAATGCTATTTAACAAAGTATCGAATAGGGCTGGAAAAACAAAAAATCTCTTCCAAGTTTAAATACTAAATCATCATCTCCGATTTCAATCACACCGCCATATCAGAAGAAACTGGTACTGCGATCTTTTATATAATCGGACGATTCCATCAAAATAAACCGGAAAGCATACATGATATGATGCATATCTGGCCAAAACGAACACGCGAACATAAGTACATAGAGAGGGGGAAAAAACACATTGGATGAAACAATGTCACTTTGCTTTTATAGTATAGTTTACAAAAATAGAAATGGAAAGGCGAACAAAACACAACCCAGGCCGAACAATAAAATAGTGGGAGGAAAATGCGCAATGTCAAATCAGATTTTTTTGTTTTCAATCTCCTTGACCCTTCTCTCATTTGCATTTAATATCTACAGTTCTTCCAGTGCAACACAAAAACCATGTACAAATATTGTACTCTTAAACCCCAGAAGGCAATGAACATGAATCGCACAAGTGAAATATGCTACACTTCTTGTTTACAAAAATCGCGTCTCAAATCACAAAAAAATATGCTGCGTTGTACATGTAGTGTGTTATGTACTACCTTAATTTGTGAAAAGAAGAAAAAAACACACAACTAGGTCAAGTAACACAATAACCACATGAAAATTATTGCTCATGAAAGGTAGGAAAAACATGTACAAATATGCACTATTTGAGCTCAATTGAGGGCTTTCAAACAAGAAATACAAATGGAAACCAAAGCAAAATATACACAACCTTTCCCAACTGAACCAGTAGTCAAAGTCCTGTTAATTTTCTACCTGAACATACGAGTCTGATCCGCACAAAATGCCCTGCGAAACTGACCAATGTAAAACAAAATTTGTGAGAAACAAAAGGAAGCTTGTCAACAAAAAGAGCGAATAGACTGTAAAACAAAACCTTTCATGATTTCTAGTAAAACAAACAAAAATATTCAGATGAAATCATAGACCCACTTGCAAAGAAAAAGATGGTTCTTTTAAATAGTGGTCCTGTAAAATAAAAAAAATCTTTATACAGAGAATCTTTCAAATTTGATTTCTCTTTCCGATTACAAAAGGCCTTACAACATAATTTTGCAACCCTCAAAGAAGTTGGAAAATAACACTAGTAATCAAGCAATATGTGTTTTAGATTAGCGCAAGAAAGGCCAGGTGTAAACGACTAAGGGCATGATATTTCTAACAAGATTTCCGACACATATTGTGACTGGTTGATTTCCAAATTACTTTTTGACCATTTTCTACACCATAATTTTAGACTTTCTATAAAAAACCTATTCCTTATTAGCCACAACTATGGCAATAAACTCGCATCAAAATTGTCTAAACTTTTTCGTCTTAAGATAATACTCTTTGGAAAGACATCAATCTTACGCTTGATAATACTCAACATTGGATGATGCACGAGATAAATCACATGGAATTGCCATAAACAAAAAAACAAACAAATTATCAAGGTGATTTTCTTACTTTTGTGAGTGAATTAACTTCTTAGGCAAAATTCCATTGAATAACTCGGAACAATTGTGCTGAATAAAGAAAAAATGATACTTATATAATAGTGGTTGCTTAAAATTATACTGCAATCTGTCTTATAATGTGACCTAAAACTAAATGTTTAAATTATCTTCATTAACAAGACTGCAATAAAAAGAATTTCTTGTAAATCTGTGCCACTCTTTGTTGATGCTAGGGACACCATACATCTCAAACATTTTTCCCCATTTAGCTCGAGAATCAAGTAAAAATAAAACGGAAGGCACTTCGTGATAGGGCTTACCAGCATGAATCATTTCAAATTTTTGTTTAATGCTACAAATTTTCGACATATTTTCAATTACTGTTTCTCTTCTAGCAAACATGATATTACGAGATCTCAATCTTGTTTTCCCCAATTGAAGATTTTCTCTTTTTTGTGTGTAAATAATGGAAATGGGAAGTTCTTGACATAAAGTATGTTCAGCTTGTTAGTGTAACATTTGCATTAAGGACACAATTGTGAACTTTGTGTGCAAATCAAACCTGCAATAAACATGCAGTGTTTACAGTACTGTTGCTACCAAATTAACATGAACAATGCAATTCTTCTGAATTGAATCTTTGTCAACTATTCAATTTTTTAAGATAATAGGGCACTCTTACAAAATACAACGATGCAATGTAGATTGTGTCCAATGAGATTTCACATGCCACGATGAAGGCATTATTGCATGTTACGCAGTAGGTAATGAAAAGAGGTAAAGTTTGACAATGCCAACAACTCCCCGTTATAACTCAACAGCATTGTTATGTCATCGTGCCGGTAGGGTTAAGATTTTTAAGGTCGAATATCAAAGAGAAAATGGTGGCAATATAATGATGCTGAATCAATAATCAAATACATGTATATATAAGTAACAAACGTGTCAATCGTCAATGCTGGCCCGTTGTAGAAAACTTCGGTTTGAAAAAAATTGCCGTACAAACATTTATCGGTACAAAAGTCACACCATGATCAGACTGGAAGGTACATTCAATATATATAACTGTTTTTTTCATGGAAGATACACGATATTTTTTTCTTCTTTTTTTCCACTCGCGACTTTGTTCTGGATGTTCGGTGTAGGAGATAATCTACCTTGTAAACACACGTGTACATCAAAGCAAGCAGAAATTCACAGGGATATCATATCGAAGCGTTACAAAGCACTTGAGAGATTTGTTAATACTCACTTTGTTTTTTTTTTCTCCCTACTTTTTCATTAATATCAAGCTTCTATTATAACAAAAAAAGAAAAAGAAATGTTCATTCATAATTTGTTTGTGATAGAAATGACAAAGCTTGGTTGAAGAACGTAATCTTGTGAAGACATTATGCAAAACTATAAACACAAAAATAACGTAATCATACTGGGCCAACTTGTTTCATCTATTTGAACGCAAGGCCACACATGTAACTGTGTTACCGAGGCGCTTAATATTCCCTTTTATTATTGCTCCACAGGTTCTTCAGTACAGCATTCTTCTAGCAGTCAAAGGTCAATCCATTCATTCTCGCTTAGTTGTTGTTGACAGCACTGGGGGGTGTTTCACAAAGATCCTAAGTTGAACTTATCTCCAAGTTGGGCTTGAAAAGTATGGAAAGCCATTTGTTTCTTTGAAAAATAGTTGTAAAAGTCCTTTTTCAAAGGCATAAAATGTTGATTCAAATCGTTTTTTTTTTCTATTATCAAGGAGTAACATTTATGTAACATTTATGAAAAGTCTAAAATTCTGACTTTGTTGCTTTTGAATAAATTGTATTCCAAGGCTACAAATGGCTTTCCATAATAGTTAAGTCCAACTTAGAGTCAAGCTCAACTTAGGATCTTTGTGAAACACCCCCCTGGTATTCAGGGACCAACTGACAGCCATCATCTATTGAATCTGAAGAGTTTGTTTCTATAAAATAAAGAATCAAAATTTCACCCCCTTCAACCATATTTCTCGGAAGAGACAAGTCTATACAAATTTAAATAACAACAAAAGCGTAATAGGAGCCTCCACTTCCGGTCCATTCGTCATCTTGTCGTTGGATCAGAAACATTGACATCTTCCAGAATTGTCGAGCGAAGGCAGAGGTTCAATTGCCGTCAATACCGTTATTTGTTATCCGATGAGGAACAGTGAAGATTAACAATCAGGGGCCGATATACGTGAGAATCTGCTGCTGGCTTAGTTCCATGCTAAGTCTGTTTGGGATTCTAGATGATAGGCTAAGTACAATAGAAAATAGCCCAAAACTAAACAAGCAGGTGTCTCATGAAAATCTTCCATCATAACCATAACTGTGAGATCTTGGAAGTTAAATCAAAGTCTCTTTTCCCTGTACTACTATAACTAAGCAGTTTAGAAATTGGAATCATACTAACAAAGTGCTTTTTTTTTGTCTGTGCTACAACTCGTCATCCAATGTGCCCGATGCAGAGCTGACAATAGCACAAAACAAAGATCTCTTTTCCCTGTGCCACTAGAGATCTATTCTGTTTTGAAGATTGAATCATACCGAGTTAACCATGAAAGCCGTCATTTAGAAATTGAGAAGCTAAATTTCTCAGTCTCTTTTCCCTATTAAAGCTACTATAACTATTCTGTTTTGAAGATTGAATCATACTGACTTAACCATGGAAGCCGCCATTTGGAAATTAAATCAGTTTCTTTTCCCTAAGCTACTATAAGAATTCCGTTTTGAAGATTGAATCATACTGAGCTAATGAGGCCGCCATTTCCGTCGCTGCTCGTCGTCCGCTGCAGAGCTGACAATAGCACAAAGCTATTAAAGCTAGCAGGTTTCATACATGTGGGCCCAAATCATCCATCACAATTATAACTGTTGGAAATATAACTAAAGTCTCTCTCTCTCTGTGTTACTATAGCTACGCTCTTCTGAAGATTGAATCATACTGGGTTAACAAAGTCGCCATTTCCGTCGCTGCTATAACTCGTCGTCCGATGTATCCGATGCGGAGCTGACTTCGGCGTCTTCGATCACCATCGCGGTTATGGCGTTGATGACGGGGTGAGGGGCCAGGTTCAGGATGATTGGTTTACACACACCATTCTTCTTCAGCTGCAAACACAAAAAACAATGAAGGATATTTTATTTATTATTTGTGAATTCTTCCTTCACTTACAAGAATGCAATGGGGTTTAGAAGGTGTATATTTTAAGATGATGGGTTTACTACTTTACTCACACCTTTTCTTCTTTAATAATATGAACATTTCACTTATTTCACATATTTCTCCATGCACATTTACATCGTAACAGGCTGTAGAATGATTCTGTATGTGTGATGTTTCAGTCATGTCTGAAAATTTTTCACCGAAATACACTTGATATGTGAAATTCATCAATTAAATTTGTCATTTTCACCTCAACAATTCTTTGTTTCTGATTCCCCTAGAGGGCTCTTAATGTAACTCATTTATCTCTTTAAATTCTGGCCAACTGGCTGTTCCGCCATAATGCACAAATTGATAGAACAGGCTTTTTGCACTTTGAAATCAGTTACCATCTCACTGCAGGATAGTGGCACTGTGGACACTTCTAAAGAAATGTTGACATCTAATTTTAAGTAGATTTTGTTTCTTCCCTTTGTCTTTATCAAGTGAACATTATGCCATATATGATTTATAAAAACATATCTTCTTACCTGCTGTGATCTGAGCTTGAATTCTTTGAGTTCATCCTCAGTGATGGGTGTAAAGTCCTCCTCGTCCTCACTGTGTTCTTGCCACCCCATCTGATGGAGCAACCTGAGACAAGAAGAAAAGAAATAATATTTATAACATATGTCAATAGAGTGGTGAAGTGTGACGTCATCAAAAATCTATTTTTAGAATTTTCAAATTTGAACTTCATTTTCCGAAAGAGCATCAAAAATAATATCCAAATGTCGAAAATCAATTGAATATGTAAAGTATTGGCTGAGATATGCCCATCCGAATGAATTTTACTTCAATGGGCAATCAGTGTTATAGTGCTCTGGTTCATAAAGTTATGAACCAGAGCACTATAACACTGATTGCCTATTAGAATTTTTTTTCGACATTTGAACCTTATTTTTTATGCTCTTTCGGAAAATGAAGTTCAAATTGAGAAATTCTAAAAATAGATTTTTATGACGACATCGCTTCTGTACTCTATAGCACCCAAGTCCAAGATAACTTTATCTCTATCATCATCATCCCCGGTCACTAAGCATAGTCCAGACCCACATAAATGACCACTTTCTCAACTCCTCAGCGAGCATACCAGCTGTGGGTAACCATTTAGATAACAATACAACAACTTTATTTTTAATATATTATCAACCCTGTGACTTAATGGCCCATAAATCTAATCAGATCAATTTTCTTTGTTTATTTTTATATGTATTTGATCACTAGCTCTTAAAAAAGAATACTAACGAGTCTGTCATTTAGTAAGTCGAAAGGTTCTCATCACAGTGCAATAATGAGAACGAGGCTGAATGACGTACTAGGCTCATCTTTTATTCGTAGTGGAAGCATGGTGAAAGCAATTTCAGTTATTTTTATCCTTTCTAACTCTGTTAAAAAATAGGCTTACCTTTTCTCTGCTTCTAGACTACTGGAAAGCTCCATGGGTTGACTGTCGAAGCCATTCTCGTCCTGCAAGATTTCTAAGTGGCCGTTGTCGGTGATGCGGTCTTTGCGGTTGTCCTCGATCTCGTCTTCCTTGTCATTGTCATCGATGTCGTCTTCATTGACGTGGCCATTGCACTTGCTGGGGACGTGGCGATTGCTGTCTATTATACTAGGCTCATCTATGTCTACATCTTCAAAAGGATCTGGTTGCTATTTGGTAAATAAAAGAGAACAAATAAACTTTTTAGGAAATTTTATGCCATCTGTATGCTGAGTATCATCTTCTTTATCATCATCATTAATGTCGTCTTTATTGACGTGGTCATTTATACACTTGCTGGGGACGTGGCGATTGCTGTCTATTATACTAGGCTCATCTATGTCTACATCTTCAAATGGATCTGGCTGCTGTTTGGGATACATTAGGAAGAGAACACATCATTTAAAGTTTTTCTAATCAGCGATGTCATAATCTCGTCCTCGTTGACATGGCCATTATACTTGTTAGAGAGATGTTATTTACTGTCTAAACAATACTAGTCCCATCTTTGTCAACATCTTCAAATGGATCTGGCTGCTGCTGGGATGTAAGGAGAAGAGAACAAATAGTATTGAAATAAGTATTGAAGGACCTGGTCATCTTCCATCATCATCGGCCATTATACTTGCTAGAGAAGTGCCAAGTGCCGTCTGTTATACTAAGCTCATCTGTTTACATATTTACATACTGTTGTTTGGAATATAAGGAGAAGAGAACAAATACAATTTAAAGTATTGAACGCGCTTGTCATCTATATCATCATCATCAATGTCATCGTCTTGTCTTCGTTGACATGGCTGGAACCTTGTTAAGACCCTCTTATATAACGAGGTCATTTTACTGGCCCAAGATCTTTATTTTCATTTGTTTTCTACCATGATATTACAAAATAACAAACAAAAAGGATGAAATATTTATGGTCCCAAAGACCTTTTTATAATGAGGTTCGTTAGTACAGAACTTAAACTAGCTTCTAATTTGTGACTTGATATAGCAAAAACCCTGCACTTGTCGGTAGAAATCAAAGTTTAGATTTTTAAAACCACTTGAAAGCCCTCTCCACAAGCTATAATGTGATGACTTGTTCTAAAATATTTTGGCAAAGATATGATTGTTTCAATTTTTACTAATATAAGTCTTTTACATACATATAACTTGTAATGCCCATTTCTCCAAAACATGAATTACAGACAAGTGCAAGGTTTTTGCTATATTCCAGTCACATTTATGATCATAAGGATATCATTTTGCAAGTGGTTACCTGATAGATAACGGGAGAGTTTGTCTTAACATAGTGCCTGTTGGTGAGAAGGCCCTGAAAGGGGACGGCTGTTTCTTGTCATCCTCATTCTCTCGGGTCTAGATTGTTGGTGCCGTTGACTATGAGGGGGTCACTGAGGGGGGTCGCTCGGGGAGGGGGAGTCCCGGAGAGGGCGGGGTGAATCGACGCTGCCAGAGCGGCGTAGCCCCTTCAGGAAGTCCACCTTGTCGGTGCGCTTGACCTTCCCGGTGACCATGCGGGGGGAGGGAATGTCCATGGCAGGCGTGGCTCGGGGGGAAGATTGCTGCGAGAAAGTAAAAAGCAAAATAACAATTGCAAGAAATAATAAGCAATGCAAAATTATTATTATTGTCATTTTTATTCATACAAACAAATTCAGCATGATAAATTTCCCGGATAATTGTCTAAAAATCGTCCTTCACAATTACGATATTCGATCTCAAATATACAGCTTCTTTCATGCACATTCTGTGCCATGCAGATAACTAAGCAGATTTATGTGTTATCCTGTGGCATTTAACTTTCCATCGCATGATTTTTTTCAGCACCTGATGGGCAAGCTGTACATACAAGAATCAATACTTTACATTCACTATTTTGCCCCCCGGCCCATGGGGGGGGGGCGGGGGGGGGGTGGGGGGGTGGGAAATGCTATTTTCGCTAGGGCAAATAGTTAAATTACGTCATGCAAAATACATAGTGAATTCATTTTTGATCATATGACGAACTCTCTCGACCAATCATTGAACAAACTTTTTTTGAGTTGAGGGATATAATAATCAATTAAATGGGATCAGGTATTCACTACCCAAGCACACAAATACCCATTATCTCAAGTAAAAAATTCACCATGCTCACACTCTTTTGTAGGTGCGGGGGAAGAAGGCTGCGGTGGCCCCACCCCGTTAGAAACTGTAGATGATGTGGTTATTGATGACGAGGAAGATGATGAAGAGGATGAAAACGTTAGTGGTAGATGAAGTGGTTGAAGAGGATGTAACTGATGACGACGATGATGATGATGGGAGTGGGGGCGCAGACTTCTCTTTGTTACTATGACTGGAGCGGGACGTATCACTACTTCCTTGGTTAGTGTGCTTTCTAGGTGGTTGTTGCCTGTAGGATAAATACAAGTTCAGAACATTAATAAGTGCCATCGCAACATCCATGATATGAAATTAAATACACTGTTTGCCAAAATCATTTCAATTCAAGTAGTTTGCACATTGTTTTCTTGGTGTTGTTGCTCTGTAGGATAAATACAAGTTCAGAGCATTAATAAGTGATATCACAACATCCATGATATGAAATTAAATACACTGTTTGCCAAAATCATTGCAATTCAAGTAGTTTGCTCATGTACAGAGAAATTAAGATGTACAATTCAAACTTTTTTTATAACCAGCCCGAATGAAATAAAAACATGAATAGTGGAGTAATGTTCCAAGGAAATCAATCTTTAATTTAATTTCTTTCTTTATTTCATACACGATACACTTGTCAAATTTCATTCACGACTTCTACCCTACAAATGAGCATAATTGAAGAAAGAAAAAAAATCCACATCAACATTTCTAATTGTAATCTGTTATTACCTTGGGGATAGATGCCTTGGATACCAAAGATTTGTACATGCCCGGGCTGCTACTACTACTACTGGACGAAAGAGGAACCGCACTGCGATCCGACCCACCTTGTTTTGCACCGCCTGCTGACCGGTGCTGACCTTGACCCCGGACGAGAGACTAGCGACACCGTTGACTACCGCCAGACGGGGAGGCAAGCTTGCCTGCCATCGACTGGGTGGGTACCGTTGGTGGTCGGGGTGTCACCGGCCCGTGGTCTTCTGCACCAGCTGCAGCTTCCTGCCCGCCGATGTTGATCCTCGCCGTTTCTGGTCGCTTCTCTGGAGGGGTGGATGAAATAGATGGATAGAATTGATCGAAATAACTATAACACAACCACAAATTATTGGTACATTTTTAGCGACATTCTTATTTTCAGCTATGAAAAGAATAACACAACTTTATTATGGATACATTGTTATGACATTCTAATGTATTCATGAAAATTACAATAACGTGACACAAGAATGGGTACGTTATTAAGATGTTCTAATATAAATAACAATAAAACAACTCAATTATTAGTAAATTAGGTGACATTCTGATACCGGTAGTTTTCCTACAATACTAATCTGTAGGTTTCTGTTCACAGATTGATACAAACAAAATAGAACAATAACAGAAAGGGGATAGTGACTCTCGCAGTATTCCGGCTTGTTGGATAATGTACACTACCTACATATTACTGTAGCCAAAACCTGGAATTGGTAGGCTAAATACAATATAATCAGTAGAATTCATGTTACACAGGTTTGTTCAGTTACTACAAGTTAATCAACATGAAAATCGGTTTTGGTGGTCCAAAGCTAATTCTATGCCCATGTCATATGATACATGGATAGATTTATATAAAAACTTACCCCAGGCTCCAACAGGTTTTGATGATTCACTCTTGACTTCTTCCTTACTGTCTCCTGATAAAGAAGGCTAGAAGAGAAGCAGAATAACACATTAAATAAAACATAGAAGCATAAACATATGTGAAACATATAACAGAAATTGAAATTATTAGACATACAACAGAACATATTGAATTTAGCAAATAGCAAGCAACATTTTAAGAATGTTGAGTTATGGCAGTGCTCTTTTATTGATGTTTCCTTCTAAGACGTATACACAAAATATGTCAGAATAAAATAGTTGGCATTGTCATACAAATGTTTCTAAATATAGGTGCATCAGAGAGCAATTTAACAGAATCAAGAATGTGGACATTGTATCGCTTTAATTCTATCATAGGAATCAAAGGATTTTTATTTCTTCCCGGCTGATACCCACTCAGAATAACATACCCTTTTCATTACTACTTGTTATGCCATTAATTTTAGTCTGTATTACAAAAAAATAATATCATATTCAATTTTATTCTTGCATTTTCATACTGACCGAGTGATATGAACTGGAAATAAAATAATGAATAAAGGGTTATATTTACTGTTTTACACATAACTAGAGTTTAAAAAAAAAACAGTACAAAATAAAATAAACTTACAAAGTCGTGACTGGATAAGGCACTGTCGTCTGATTTTGACTTCCCCTCGTCTCCTTTGCTGTTGCTTCCCCCTCCCCCTCCTCCATCCCCTTTCTGATGCCTGCTGCCTCCACCACCACCGTTCTCAAGAGTACTGGACTCCCCGTTCTCCGAACCGCCCTTGTCGCTGTGTCCACCGCGCCTCCCACCACCTCCGCTCCCGTATCGTCCTCTCCCCTGGTCGCTGCCGTAGATATTGCTCCGTCCGTGGTAGGCGTAAGAATTGAGGTTGTGGTGAATGGGGGATCCGCCGCCGCCACCCCTCTTGCCGTGGTGGTGGTTGGGACCGGGGTGGGGGTACTGGTAGTCCATGGAGGAGAAGTAGGGGGGCAGGAAGCCATTGGGAGGGTGGTTGAGGGGGGCGTAGGCACTTGGGAGATCCTTGTTGTGGCGCAGGGGGTCTTCTAAGGAGTGGTAGCGTGGGCCTGGCCTGAACCGCTTGTCTGAAGGATCAAGTTAATACCAAACATATATATTAGACCTCAAGACTTCAATTAATGTAAATAAATGTCGCCTTACAACATTGTTGAGTAAGTAACGCGATGTTTGTAACACCACCTTACTCATTCTGCTATCAAGTGGTGGATAAACAAGATTGTTACCAACTTTAACCGTTCTTACCAAAAGGTGCATCAATATACAATATTTGTATTTGATGTGGGTATTACAGGGTAATACTTTTGAAGTAAAAAAAACAGGGAAAATCAAAACGTTATTTTAGAAAATGCTGTTTCACAAAGGCATTGGTTCTGAGTAGGCTGAGCACTTGTATGAAATGTCAAGGTTCTTTTTGATTGTTTCAGTTCGAAATACATTATACAATATTTCATTGAAAGACTGATTTTAATTTTCAAACCATGCTAGTATCTATGCAAACTGCTTTCACTTCAGACTCTGAAAGCACAAGAGTGTATTTGTCTATAGCTAAGAAGATAATGGGAAAGCATTCATGCATACCCTCTTGAGGATGTTGCAGGTTTGGTAGCCATTATACAATATTCAGTGAAAGCCTGATTTCGAACCATGCTACCATCTATTAAAGTGCAAAAGCTTAGATATTCGACTGTAACTAAGAAGATAACGGGAGAGCAGTCATGCATACCATCTCGGCTGGAATATCCTAGGATGCTGGACTGCTGGGGTTGGCGGGGTTGGTAGCCCTGGTAGGACGACTCGCTGGAGGCATGTCTGCTACGCCGCCCCCCATCGGGACCAGAGTGCGAGGGATACTTGGAGCCTGCTCTCTGGTCTGAATGGGGTTTCGCTACGAGCTGCAAAGAATAAAATACATGTAAAAATTAGAGAACAAATGCACGGGGCCCCATAAATTTGTATAGTTTTTTGCAAATTTGCAAATTTAGAGTGCATTTTCAAGCAGGTAAAGCCCGGCGCAGACAGAGCCGACTCGACCCGATCCGATTGGTATTCAGTTGGATCGGCTCTGTGTGCATTGCCTCTCGACTCCCATTTGCCAGTTGGAAGCCAATCGGGCTCGATTCAACATGTTGAATTGGCTACGACTGACTCGGACCAACTGTGGCTTTCAGTCGGGTCGGGTCAGATCGGGTTGATTGGCTTAAGAATAAAAGGCAGCCCCCTAAAAAATGAATTTGAAATCAGAACTAAATAGAAGTCTTAACAAAATAAAGCAATCAGGGGTATGTAAGGGGAATTTCTCAAGGGGAATTTCTCAAGTGTGGAAATGTGCACTCACTGCTCAGGAGTCAGGAAGTCCATTGTGCAGTTAAGAGGATTTCTGCAATCCCTTTTCTTTGATAATATTGATTAATTTGCTCTACGAGATTAGTGAACTTAGCAAAGAGAGAGGACAATACAAAACAAAGTCTCCTAGTATTATCTCTATTTAATATGAATCCTATCACTTTTCACAGTAAGCCTACTATAATCATGGCACTTGTAAAATAGATAAAGCATTCCATTTCATTTTGTGTTCTTTTACTCTATCTTTGTAAGCTACAGGCTTAATTGCAATCAACTTTACTATTCAAAATATAAATAACTTTATAAGGTACAGGAAACAAAACATACCCAAATTACAGTAACACAAACGTTACAAAAGTTCCACACTAGATCAAACTAAACAGATTGTATTATTATTTATTTTTTCCGGAGTCCCACAGTGATCACAGAAACTAGTAGCTACTAGCAAATCTGACTAAAAATGGAAGTCAAACTGTAACAGAGCAATAACTGTAAAATAGCAATAACTGTAAAAGAGCAATATACTGTTTCAACAATGTTATAGATTTGAGAAGATTTACTCATAATAATGATAAATTCGATGTTTTAAAATTACCTGGTTGTCAGAGGGGATCTTGAGCCAAGATGGAGCAAAGTCATGCTCAGGAGGGTTGGCCATGGTAGCCACTGGCATACCATACTGTTCCTGAAAATAACAAGGTGAAAATAAGCCCCTGGTTAACCTGAATATCCAGGAATGTACTTAGCATACCACTATTGTTCCTGAAATGTAAGTGTTAGAATAATTTTTTTTTTAAGTTAAACAGGGGAAGAGTTTTTTAAAATAAAATTCAAGAATTAACAATGCTGGCAAACCATATTGTTTGTGAAAACAGTGTGAAAATACATTTTTGAACAAAATCACCATTCTGCTAACAGAAGGGTGAATTCCTGCCAGTGATTTTCATTATGATTTTTTTTTTTAATTGTTGATTACCATAGCTCGAAATATTTTGCTAGTGGCATGGTTGGCCAGCAAAATAATATGATTTTAAAGTTGTGACCCGGAAGCAAAAACTGGAGCGGGACCGGACCGGAATAGTCCGAAAACATTTTCTCCGGTCTTCAGACCGGACCGGAACTCGGACCGGTAAAAACACGCAATCGTGCAAGCATCGGCAAAAATGCAATGTTTGCGGCTCATATTGCTCTTTTATGACAATAATATTACAAATATTGACGCTTTGATGGATTTACATATCAATGTTGACGGGAAAATAGTTACAAACTATCCAGAATCAACTCAGTTTCGCAAGAAAAGTATTTTTTTCCGAAGTAAATTGGACCTAGACATCGATCGTTTGTTCAGTCACGCCACACGTTCACAGAAACTCAGCCCGCCAGTCGCGGGGAAACTCAAATGTAAATTTGCCTTCAGTAAACTGCCTTCATAAAGTGGCTATAAACATGATAAATTAGCATTTTTGTGATGTATGTACACCTTTTTGGTAGTCTACTTACATGATAACATGGCATTTGAAAGCTGAACAGAATAAAAAATGACCCCCGCTAAATTTCCAGAGAACTTTTGTGAGGTAACTTGAAATGGGCCGGCTATAATCGAAGGTTGAATTAAGCAGCAAGTTTTCGTGCTAGCGCCTGTATTGGGCCGACTCGCGTATACATACTTTGCGTGCCTTGACGGGTCTTTGTTCTTACGCGAGATCCATCCGCGACGGTCTTTGTTCTTACATACACCTAACACCGGATTCATCCGCGATACGATATGGTCGAAATTTATCGATATTTTGCATAGTTTTTTTCATTGTTTTGGGGCTCATTTTTGTTTCTGTTCAGCTTTCAAACGCCATGCAATCATGTAAGTAGAAAATCAAAACATTTAAAAATGGTACAAATTACCAAAATACGTATTTTGAGCCACTTTTTGAATGCACTGGCTCATTAGCTGAATCATACAGATATCCATCTGATGCTTCCCCGGGAGTGTCGGCCTTTGTTTGCACATCCGTCGGCAATATGGTTCAAATGACTAGCAATTTTGCGCATCCTGTTCAATTTCTGACTGTCAAACGAAGTAACGAACCAAGAATTTCTCGAAAATAACCACCTTCAATGTAAATGATATCGATTGCCCTTTTAAAATTTGAATTCTGCTAATTTTCAAAGCGATTTTGGACAATTTTTAAAATGTTTTTTCAGTCATTTGTAGCACCGGTTTTTCCACCGGTCTCAGCTTTTTCAACTTCAAACTCGGACCGGCCCGTGACCGGACCGGAAGCCCGAGTTCGCCGGTATTCCGGTTCCGGTCCGGGTCACAACTTTATATGATTTCCCCTCACATTTTGGTTGCCCGGGACAAATCAAATGTAATTAATGGTAGTTTGGTTGCCCGATCGAGCAACTAACATTTTGGTTCAACTGCGAGAGAAAAATGTAATTCCTTCCGTCTAAATCTCATCTACATACATGTACTAGACTAAAGAGAAATTTGTCAACGGATTGAGCTGGACTAGGACCAGGGCTTGACACTCGCACTGGCCCACTGCCAGTGAATTGCACTATGGGACGGCAAAAAATGTGTAAAAGTCATATTTTGGTGGCCTGATCGGGCAAGCAGATCGTAAACCAGATTTGATCAGGAAAGAGTGATATTTTGAATAGTAAAAAGTTTACTCATGGAATGACATTTTTTTCGGGCCAGTAATTTTTTCTTTTGGGCCACCAGAAAAGGGGAAGAAATTATTTCACTGGCCCGACTGGGCCAATGACAAAAAAGTTAAGTGTGGAGCCCTGCCTAGGACAATGAGTTTTCTCTTTTTTCACATTGTTTTTTATGGGCAAATACAATTTGAAAATTCATGATTCCACCTTGCCCGAATGGGCAAGTAGAAACAAATTAGTGTGGAGGCTTGGACTAAGGCAGGGCTCAACATGGATGAATAGAAGATTCTTTCAATCTGCTACTGTCAATTTGAAATCCTACCACAAAAATATGACTTTTCAAATGGAATTCCTTGCATGAAGTATAAAAATATAATTCATACTACTATTAATTGAACAATCAAAATAACCATTTGAGATGCAATGTACGCATGTAATTAGTATGCTATTAGGTCACTAGGTCACCTCAGTAACATGATGAAACATGAACTAAAATCATAAATCCCAGAGTACACAATTTAAAAACAGGAAGTGAGAGAAGTTACATGTATGTGAAAACAATACATGTATCAACTATCAAAACATGACTTTTGATCAATATATGACAGATTCATTGATATGTTGGTGATTTGTCATATTACTATTACTTTGTAAAAAGGAGATAATCGCCCCTGATACAGGGTAGGAAATATATAGGGGCTGAGGGCGATTTTGCCCCCTAATTTTCAAAATAGCCCCCTGAAATCAGTAGGTAGCCCAGTCAGGCCAGTAATTTTTAATTTTTTTTTTACTGAATTGCATGGATGAAACAGGACACGTAAGAACAATGTTTCCTCATTCTACCATTACATGTTTAAAATCTAGTTGCCAAAAAGGCCACCAAATTGTAACTGTTAATAACGTTTTGCTAGTCTGACATAATATTCTACTGGCCCTTGACAAACAGGCCAGTAACAGTCCAGCCCTGTCTCTACATGTAGATAATCCAGCATTCACCTCAATGCATTTAGAGAAGAAAGAAAGAAAAATTTGAAATTATGTATTCTTTGCAATACCCACCATTTCTAATTCGGTGATAAGAGTAAACAAGACAATTCACAAACAAAGTATTTATCAGTGAAACAAATACAGAGGCTTCTAAGTGATTTATCCCTGAAATGTCCCCCCCCCCAAAAAAAAAAAGAGCCCCTATAAGGCATAAATTTGCATATCTGTGCAAAATAAATTTTAGAGTGCTTTTTTTGTTCATGTACCCAACAATATTCAATTTCAGTTATAACTCACCTCCTGGCTAAAAAGCAAAGTGGTAGAACAGCACAAAAAGAAGAGTTTTCCAGCTGCAGTGGTAGAGTCTATATAGTCCTTCAGGCACAGTTAATGATCCTTTCCTTTCTGTCCGTCGCACTCTCAAAAACGAGAGCAAGGGTCCGTTCTAGCACGCTATATGCTGCTTACAACCCTGGGTTACCTTCCCATTGTAACTCCTCGATCATAGGCCGTCGCGAAGAAATGGAAGACGAGTTGATGTCTCGTACAAAAACAAAATGAAAACTGGATGCCGGTGGGAAGGCGTCTGGTTACATTGAAGCGCTTTGCTCTAACTACTCTATCTACAACGAATCAAGCATCTCTGCACTCTGTTGAATCCGCGGGTAAAGGTGATCATAGCTTCGACATAATGTCATCAATTTGCGGCTCCGTTTAAAAGGAAAAAAAGGCGAAAGGTTATCTTTCTGCCAGGCGAAGTTCTAAATTTATTTACAAAATAATTGCTATTTAACGCAAACTCTATCTAGCAAGATTTTTTCATTTTTTTCCTTCAAAACTTATGTGCAACTTCACACCAAAATGTAGCCATCTATCAAAGAGCAAAGAAAATATTGATCATGGCTTGACTCAGTGCTCTATAATGCAGGTAAATACAACAGATGATATCCCCTGAATACTTTGCTGGCTAGAAATGTTAATAATAATGAGTCATGATTTCTGATTACTTTTCACAATTATATCTGATAAAAAAAACAGCGAGTAGCTGGGCGTCCTGCCGTTGTCTATACAATCAATTTCCTATTTTCTTCACTGCTTGTTGAGAAGATCTTTATTTTCCCTTCATCAGTCGGTCTCTTTATCCTAGACAGTTTCTCTCCATTCAAATTTCTGTATCAAAAGAAAATAAAACAAAATTAATGTTATAACTCTTCAATCTTTTTAATCAAATTAAGTGCATTCAAAGATCCTCTTGGGTGAAAAATAATTCTAGCTCAAGTTTGTAAAATTTAAAATAAGTACAACAGAAAATCACAGTATGATTTGCTAAGCCTGGGAACCATTTTACAAATTTGTGATTGCCTACAACGACATCACACGCTTTTTGTGTAATGCAGATAGTGTTAACGTTAGGGCAAATTTTGGTGGGCGTTCACATTGGGGATTTTGGGAGCTCGGAGTACAGATTTTCTTTTAAAAAGTCATTTCTTTTGAGTTTAGAACACTTCACCATGTGAAGCAACATAATAGTGGTGTTACTCTTTATTGCATTTTTAAAATTATAAATCTGTATTCAATATCTGACAATTGAATTAGACAATGACAATGTTGTTACAATGTTAGCGTAGAATTAGAATAGAAACTAAGAAAATAATATTTAATATTTTGTGCTAAAAACAATACGGTAATTAAACATTCATTTTTAAATTATTTTTGTTGCCGATTCATTTCTGATGGATGATGAACATCTGACACAACTCACAAGTCATATCACACTGCACTGTCAACAAGAGTTCAAGACAACCTTATTTATGTGTGGTTTCTCATTTTATTTTTTTGAAGAAGTTGTCGAGGTAAATTTGAAAATTATCCAGTTCAAAATCAAACTCAAACTCAAAGTCAAAGTATCTTTTCTCTTTTTTCAAACTCATAATTGTATATATTCCAAATTTATTTCATCATGGTCACGAATACATCATGCAAATCAGGTTAGTTTTTAAGTTAATTGGTACCGAAATCGAATTCAACATGCATTGTTGTATATACTCCACTCAATTAAACACACAACAACACACACACACTGCACAGCTTGCATGCATTCAATACACATAACACTGCAATTGCAATGCACAAAACCCCCGTTACTACACATGCATTCCCAGCACACTGCAAATAAGACGAGCGGAATCCGAAGAAACAAAACCGAGATAGCATCAAAATTACCTCAGGACAAGGTCTCTTTCAAACTGTTTCCGATTTAGCAAGTACGATCATCATCAAAAAACTTCGAACTGGTTGTTAGTCGCATTCAATATTGTTAATATGATAAGGAAATGCCGTCGAAAATCATCTCTCTTCGTCGATTCCGCGTTTTGTTGTTGTGAAATATCTTTACTGAGCATGCAGAAAAAAAGATGGAGGATGTGATTATCTCGTTAGCTAGGTTTCAATGCTTTTGTCTCGCGGATTGCGAGATTATGTGTGCCATGCATGGACGTAACATAACATTTGAGCGCGCGTTTTTACTGTGCACACACAAAACGGCTATCATATCAATTATCATCACATTTATTCCTATGAGCGACAATATTTTTGCCAGAAATCAATAAAGATAATGTCCATATATTTCTAACCCTATTCACATTGTCCAACTCGTAGCTAGGATTTTGTTTCAGTGGGGGGTGCGGGGAGGGGGGCGCCGCCGAGGGGGGGGGGGGGGGGGCGCATGCACGGGGGGGGGGGGGGGGCGGGGGCTTGCATGAGGGGCACAGGTTTTCACCTGACAAGCAAACAAATAAAATAAAGGTTTATCACCCCTTTAGATGGCCTAAAATCAACCTTTATACCTCATAAATAACTAATTTGGCCCAATAATGATAGTTTTACCATATGAGCATTATGTGACCTTGGCATAAAGTTATTATTTATTGTAAAACATTGCATGTATTTTTAGCCAATATCAGTCCATTTTTCTTCATTGAAGTATGCGTTTTTTGTGGGGGGGGGGGGGGGGGGGGCACGTGTACCCAGGCCCCCTATCTACGCCCCTGCTTAGAACTCAAAAAGTTCTACCTAGTGTATATTCGTCATATTACCGATAGAAGCAAGGAGCGGATTTTTTCTTTTAATTTCGTCAACAAGATATTTACGATTGAACGGTAAAGTGTGTACAAAGTCAGTGTAATGAACTACCGAATATCACTTCATTTCGTGCTCATACTCCAGCCAAAATCCATTTAACATTACATTTTCTCATATTACTTTGCAGTTTACTTAGCAGTTGTATCAACGATTCATCACTTTTTGCATATCAACAAAGTTACTTTTAAAGATATAACGCGGTGATAAACCATCGGAGCAATACTATTATTGTCGCGGCGGAGCAAATATCGTATCAGGCCCATATACAGCAAGGGAGGGGGGCAGCACATATGTATAAACTTGAAATAACCCATTAAATGGCGTGTCGCACCTTTCCAAATGTTACGCCCCCATTTAGCCTACTTGGCGTTTTGCTTTTCCTGAGTGCTGAAAACCAAAAACCACCGCAGACAAACATCGACGGACACTATCAAAAATGACATTTTCTATCCTTTTGACGCGGGTGTGCGTGTAGTCAGAGCCAACACTTGTTGAGAGTGACCCCCCACCCCCCCCCCCCCCCCCCCCAGCCTTCCCAGGCTTGAATTATACCTCCGGGATGTATTATCCAGACCGTGGCGTATCTAATACGGGGAGGGGGCCCAGGGGGGGGGGGGGGTGCACACTGCTGGGGGCCTAATAATTAAGAAATCAGGGGTAACATGAAATTTGCCCCAATGGAAATTATCATTGTGGGCATGCGAGGGCATTGATGTAATATACCATCAGCATTATCTCAATAATGTATGTAAACATAATTTACCTCCTCAAATTTGATTAGCACTTTTAACCGATGGATAAATATTTCAAATGAAATTCTGTACACTTCTATGGTAGAAAACTGCTATACAAAATATATTTTGTATAGCAGTCATATTAAAAATGCATAGCAAATTGCGATGCGATACCAGGAAAACTATTGATTATAGCTGTTGTTAAAGGGGTAGTACAGTTTTGGTTAGGCTGAGTTTGACTAACCAAAACCTGCACATTAACATTACAAACTAATAGTTATAACCCCACCATGCTCGAAATGTATAGACAATTACAAACGACTAAGTAAAACGCATGTTATCATTAAAATAGAGCCATTAAAACACAAGAGGGCGCTCTCATCTAAAAAACATTGGTTTCAACCACTTTTCATACAAAATTATGCATGTGATGTTTTGTTGAATTAATGATTAAAAAGAGAGATCATCAACAACTATTTAAAAACATCTTTTGTCAATTTGTGAAAAAGTGTATAATAAGCATTTTGTTAATTAAAAAAAAAAAAAATCATCGAATAAATCTGGGCCCCAGATTTCCAGTCACTCCAGTGAAACTTTGGATACATTTAAATTAGTGAAAAACTCTATATTTTTATTCAGATGTCAAAACTATTGGCCCAAATGCTACACCACTTATATCAGTTGAGTTATTTTGACTACATATGCATTTGGTGTGCATAATTACAATGTGCATGTCAATAAACCTTGCATCCAGAACTTAAGAAAATGTGAAACTGGAGACAAAAATATACCTGAATTATTTACATTCGTGTATAGTAAAGGAAACTCATGTTGGTATGTTCTGATGTTTGCCATTTATCAGAATGGTGTTGTATGCAGAATGAATTGAAATTGAAATTAATTTGGTGATAATGTTGGTATACTAATAGACAATGAGATACCGTATGGCCCTACACTAACTGGAAATTATGTTTGCAATTACTGTAATTCATCCTCTGCATGTTAGTTTGGCACATCTTTATGAGAAATAACAGTGGTGAAGCTAGTGGGGAGGGGGGGGGGGGGGGGGCAAGGGCATGGGGCATGGGGCACTCGGACCATCATCGGGTGCACTCGGGGCATGGGGCCCCCAATTAAAACAAAGTAAGGAGATTATGTGAAAAATAAAGTAATACAGTCATAAGCAGTGCTCGGCCCAATAATGTGCGTGCCCCCTAATCATGATTCATGCAGTCCGACCACGCTACGCCACTGAGAAGGAAAACAAATGAAGGGATTATTTCCAAAATGTGCGACTATCCACTTTCCATACAAATTGAGTAATCAAAACTTTAGGACAAATGCCACACTTAAAATAAAAATATGGAACATTTCATTGTCATAGACTTCTGTACTGAGTGCTCAGTTGGACAAATAAACCTCTTTTTCTCCTAAGTTGAACAGGTGGATTTATTTTAGCGCCTTTTGGATAGTTGAGTTCTGGTAAAGAGAGTACAGTTTTGGTCAAACTGAATTCTGGTAACCAAAACCTGCACCATTACATTACAAAATAATAGTTATAACTTCACCATGCTCGAAAAGTATACACAATTCCAAACGACTAAGTAAAACCCCTGTTATCATTCAAAAAGAGCCGTTACAACTCAAGAGGGCGCTCATTGGTTTGAGCCCTTTTTCATACGAAATTGTGCATTTGATGTTGTGTTAAAATAATGATTCAATAGAGTTATCATCAACAACTTTTAAAAAACCTATTCAGATTTTTTTCAAAATTTTTATTTTTTTTTCTAAAAAGTCAAAATATCCCCTGGTGAAGAATTTTTGAATACAAATATGTTTTTGGATATTTCAGCCGTTTCTGAACCGATTTTGTTCAAATAAAGTTTATTCTGTCATTAAAAGTGTATGTTCTTTCCAATTTGACAGTCAGTTTTTCATTATCTCACAACAAAATATTTTGTGAAGTGCCCCCCTTTACCAACACTCAACTATCCCTTTAAGCTCTTCAACGTATAGATTCAACACCACATAGGCCTACATAATGCACGTGCTCAGGCACGGTGGTATACAGGGTCAGCACAGAGTATGTGATGGGGATGCTCTGGGTCATCCAATACATCCTAAACCCCGGGGAGGGGTGGAGTTACTTCCATGATTATGGAAGTGGGCAGCCTAGACCAAAACAACATTTAAAAAATGTGCATTTCTATATCCAATTACACTGTCCGTCATCCACTCAGATGGCTTGGTATAATTAGGTAGCATAAATCAACAAGACAGTAATCTTGTTAGATGTCTTTGGGGTGTCTTATTGGTGGTGGGCGTATTATAATCATTATGGTGATGAAACGGCACCTCAAGAACATGTGACTAGTCTACCTTTCTAAACACATTTTTGGTAACATACTGCAAATCGGGAGTTTATAGACTTTATATTTGATTTATTTGTATACCTTTCATTGAAAAAAAAATCATTTTCACACCTCATAAATATTCAAGTAATTTTGAACTGCCACCAACATGATTTAAAAAGACGAAATACAGAATTATAGTTGTAAAAGAGAATTGATAAGTAGACTAAATTCCTAAGCAGATAAGAACTGAAGTTATACCCTGAAAAGAAAGGTGTTGTCAATTTTGTTGCATGGAATCCTTAAATATCAACTCAGAAAGCAGTAACAGATAATCGTCATTTGTTTTATTTTCCCTTAGTTTGTATTCATTTTTATTAGCATATCACTCCTAAAATGTGTTGATTACAGAATTTATCGTAGGTACCTAAAATAGATAAATATCTGTAATAAAGATGAGTGGGTATAAACAAAATTGATCGATAACTTCAGTGCAGTCTAGTCGGTGGTTCTCAAGCTCTCTAAATGCCAAATGCATGCATTGGATCCACAGTACACGATCGAATGCGAACGTGTATAGTTTGTGTGTGTAAAAATGTGTACACCGGTTATTCTGCATCTGCGTGTAACGAATACTGTGGAGTGATTCATTCTTGAATGTCAGATTTCTATCCGATAAGGAAATATTCTCATTCCACATTCATTATGTAGAGTCTGCCAGAGTCAGAGCGGGGCATCACCAAATCTTAGAAGTAAACATGAACTTGATCTCATTATTTTGGTGATATTGTTGTACCAACACAAGAAGAGCGGAGCAGAATATGTCTGAATTATTTCGATCCGCATTCGGCGGCTTGCTCGGCAGTGGCCAGAGCGATGGGGGCAGTGACTTTGTGGGACAGCAAGTTGAACTCGGGGACACAAAGCTGCGGGTGAAAAAACTCCTTGCAGAAGGTGAACCATTCTTTTTGTTACATTTTTTTACTTTGAATGATTACAAATGAGCAAAGGAACATGATCGTCAATTCAATTGTTAATTGAAATGGATTGAATTTACTTGTCACTGTGTGATTTGAAAGTTATTTTCTTTCTCATTCTGATTGATAATCATGAATCATGTTTTGTTTTTGTGTGTGTGGGGACTGTCTCTGATGAGTGATGTCAACAATATCTTATTCTTAATTCATGATTGTAATAAATATGATGAGTTACATCTTACAACTGACATGTGCCATCATTTTCATAACGAGTATTGAAATGTGAAAGTGGAACTCTGAAGCCTACTCTTGTCTTGTTGCGTGATTAATTATTTCTGCATCACACAATCTATCCTCCATACAGATTAATGATGATGATGATGAATGAGTTATTTAATTTGTAAATCATAAAAGTAAAACGTAAAAGTACTTGCATTTCTAGCTCATAAATTCATAATATGAATTACATTTGAATAAACTAATGCAATAACAGCATTCTCTAATTGCTCTTCCAAGATGTGCTCATGGCATGGCATGACAAAAAGGTAACCTAACCAGGCACCGTCCGTAGGACGGCGCCTGGCATTCTGAGCTGTGCATACCGTGATGGAAACACTTTATAGGCTTTAACGGCAAACACACTTGTACAAAACCATAAAATATCATACTTTAAATAACATATCTCGGTTCATACTTACGAATTATGTTATGCACGGACATCAATGTTCCAACTGGTAAAACGTCTGATGCTCCATTCGTTTGATTTATCCTGAAATTTACTATAAAACTGGCAAGATTACAGAAGTGACGAAAATGGTATCCGAATTTGTTCGCTGCATGCAATATCAGGTGATCGAAAACTTGTCGGCAATGCGCGAGGTCGTAGGTCAAACTTTGGCGTACGAGCCTGGATGTGCGCGCGTTCTGTACAGCGATTGATCTATATATTTCTGCGTGCGCGATACACTCCTAGCTATCGATCCTGTACACGGTATGTGACATGTCAGTCCCTGGCTTATTGTCAACCGATCGCCACTTACGCGCGGATCACCTCCTATCCCGCGCATGCGCTATGCATTGCCGACGAGTTTTCGGTCACCTGACATTGCATGCAGCGAACAAAGACGAAGGAAATAACAGTCATCATCATCATCATCATCAATTTGAGGTAAGTTATCATTCTTTTGCAACAAATTAAATATCAAGCAAGGTAGGTTGAATGTTTAATTAATGTCTAGAACTAAAAAAAAAAAAATAATAATAGATGGAAAGTTCTTGAAACCACCCGTCGGCAAATTTCCTACAAATTTGTTAACGTTTCGTCTTCACAGCGCCGTCCTACGGACGGCGCTGATCACAGTTGAGACAAAAAGGGTGAATGCTCATTGCTACACTACACTGTATATAGTCATTGCATTCCATAGATCATCCATTCTTTTCCCCCATATTTTGTATGCAGTTGGCATGTCTCGGAAGAACAAGGCTTATAAGTAGTGCTGTAACCGATCTTGATGATCGGATCGTTTGATCGGATCGGCAACATTTTATCGATCTTCGAAATCGGATCGATGATCGGGATCGGATGATCGGCTAAAAAAAAATGATCCCCAAAAAACACATTTTGGGAATATAAATGAATACCGAAGCAACATATATCCATATTAATAAGCCCAAGGTAGTCTTGTACGGGTATGCTTTCATTTCAAACTGATTACCTCTTCTTTTACAAAATTACTCACGCCGATTCTGAGCTTAGTCCCATGTGATTAATTTGGCGTAACCTTTCACAATCACGTGGGACTAAGCTCAGAATCGGCGTGAGTAATTTTGTAAAAGGAGAGTTAATCAGTTTTAAATGAAAGCATACCCATACAAGATTACCTTGGGCTTATTCATATGGATATATGTTGCTTTGGTATTCATTTATATTCCCAAAATATGTTTTTGGGGATCATTTTCCAAAGAAAAAAAAAAAAAAATTTTTGTTGTTGTTTTTTTGCCGATCCGATCTTCCGATTTTTTCTGCATGATCGGAAATCGGCAAAAACGGTCCGATCATGTATGATCGGATCGTGATCGGCATGCCGATCCGATGATCGGTTACAGCACTACTTATAAGCCATACCAACACAGATCCAAACATTGAAACACTGAATGCCCTATTAAAATAATTCATAATTAACAATCTGTGAGTGACAGTAATCATCCAAAATCTAATACTTTATTCAATTACTAGTACTCTTATTCATTTTATAAAGATAATTCATTTGTGAAACAAGTAGACTGTTTAAATGAGCTTATTTTGATTATCCTTTCCCTTTTCAGGTGGCTTTGCTTATGTATTTATTGCTCAAGAGAATTCAACAGGAAAAGAGTTTGCTCTGAAGGTAATTTGTAAGGAAATCTGGTTCTTTGTTGGACATGTATTTAAAAGGCATATTTGAATGGTTTAAACAGGATTGTGTAAATTATATAAGTATCTTCATTGCCTTTTAATTAACTAATCAACATTATTAGTGACAAAGTCCTTTAGATGTAAACATAAATTGTTTTAATATCTAGCAATTATGGTAGTAGAAATCATAAGAATGGTTATTGTTGTTATTCATTTGCCTTTCTATTATTTGAATCCATCTTCTTCATTTTAAAGTATTGATTATTCCATATTCAAATATTTGTTATTGTTTCATGAGAAAAAAGTTGGACTATTTGACAAAAAAAATAAAAAAAGGAAAAAAGAAAATTAATTAAGAACAAAAGATTTCTATAAAACAATTAGTTAAAGAATGATACCCAAAGTTGAACTGACTGCATACATAAATTAATTAGTACCTTTTCTCTCCTCTCTCCCCCTCCTATTTCCACAGAGACTGTTAGCAAATGATGAAGCAAAATCAAAAGAAGTTCTTCAGGAGATCGCAACACTTGTATCCTTTTCCATTACAACTTTGATCTGTTTTTGTACTTAGTTTCATATTTGTTGCAATGACTAAGAGGTCTCTAGAATATCTTTAGTTTAATGTTAAAGGGAAAGTTGAGTTTTGGTAGAGAGGGCGCTAGACTACTTAATTGGTTTCAACCAAAAAAATACTTTTTTTTTCACGAGGGCGATTTTGAAAACTTTGAGGGAAAAAACGCCCTCGTGAAATTATTCATTCACGAGGGCTATTTTGGGGCTCACGGGGGCTCTTTTTTTTTTTACATCGTTTTCACTGCTCAAGGGTCTAATAAATGATTATCATGATGTGATCTATCTGATTATGCCATGTTTGGTGCGTTTCTGGCGCTTTCCGATCATGCAAAAAGATGTTTAAAGAGTCTGTTCATTGATTATAAATTGAGTCGAATTTGGTATGATTGTGAAGGTAATCTTGTACTTTACAAGCCTCGAGAAATTCAGATTTTTTGAAATTTGTTTAATATTTTAAAATCGAAATTGAAAATGAGAAAAAATCACCCTCCAAACCAGGCCCAAATTCACTCCGATCTCGCCGCTTAGATCGATGACGTGTGGCAAGGGGCGCATGCGCAATCGCCGCGGTATGATAGATCAGTTTGCGTGCAGTATTCGTTACAACAACCACCGCTTGCTCGTTTTGCAACATCGGAAATGAAGAAACAACAATCTAGAAAATTGCCCAATGTTAGTGTAAAGTGTTAGTGTTAGTGTAAAAATTTGTTTGACAAATTGAGAGACGCAAATTGAACGTGCCTCGAAAAAAAAAAATGCCCGTCAGTTGAATGATACGGAACACGCACTAGAGTTTCAGCGGCCCAGCCCCGCGAGACAGGCTGTGCTCTAGCTACCTAGCTGAGCTGCTGCGCCAACTGCCATGACTGCCTTGTAAGTAATTGCACTTTTAAAAAGCTCCGAAAAGGAACGAAAATGCAAGATTATTACGATCACACCTATTCTAGACTATCTCTTATTTTACTTACATGTTTGTAGGGCTTTTAAAACAAATACGAGAACAATTACCTGCAAAAACAGCAAAAAAAATTGCGCTGATAATATTGCACCGTTTCTCACTAACGCGAGCTGAATTGAAGCGAGCTACATACACTGCACTAGCCGCTATATATTGCATGCATATTTTCCACCGTATCGCGCACAGTCGAGGCTCTGCACGTATTATGCATGCCGCCAGCGAGTATGGTTCAACTCGCAGACTAGGTGATTCATTTACCTATTTTTACTTTATCAGACACATTAATGAATAAAAGAATAACTTTACAACGAATATAAATTGTTATTTTATTAGTTCAAAAAGTTTAAACCACCATAATTGTATAGAAAATAGTTTAAACAACCACGGAATCCTCGGTATAAAGGGGTATAATTCCCGTATATTACGTGGTAGATACCGAAGCTTCCTATTGGATAACCCCTATGGTGACGTCACTACAACACACACAGCTACTGACTCCGCTCGTCGCTGGATTGGGGGTTTTGAGGCAGTGTTTAATATGATCATTTTTTTTCAATTTTTGGATGTGCTAGTAGTTGGAAAGTAATATTTTCATATTCTGTATGATTTCAACTTTCTGTAAAGATATAATTTGGCTAATATTGGTTTTTCTTTTCTTTTTTTTCGCCCCCGTGCCGTGGCTTACGGGGGCGATTTTAAAGGTATCGGGGGCGAATCGCCCTTTGCCCCCGTGTATTTTTTTGGTTGATTGGTTTGTGAGGTAATGAAAAACTGAGTGTAAAATTTGAAAGAGCATAATATTTAAACAATAAAATCATCTTTGTTTGATCAAAATCGGTTCAGAAACGGCTGAAATATCCATAAATATAACAATTTGTAATAAACCTGGGTTTATTAGAGAATTTTGAACCAGCCGTTAAAAATTCAAAAAAATGCTTCCTCTTTTCAAAAAGTTACAAAATAGGTATTTAAATAGTTGTTGGTTATTTCTCTATCTAATCACTATTTCAACAAAGCATCACATGCACAATATTTTATTCAAAATGGTTAAAACCGATGAGTGTTTAGAGAGCGCCCTCTTACGTTTTAACGGCTCTTTTTTAATGATAACATGATCTTTACTACGTCATTTGTAATTTTGTGTTCCTTTCTAGTTATAACTATTAGTTTGTAATGTAATGATGCAGGTTTTGGTTACTAAAATTCAGTTTCACTAAAACTGTACTCTCCTTACCAGAACTCAACTATCCCTTTAATACTTACACATAAAGGTTTTTAATTTGTTGATTTCAGATCAGGTAGTGTTAAGATGCAATAACGTTGTGGGTGATATGATGTATAATTCTTGATTGATTTTCACCTTACTCATATTGTGGACAACTGAATGTGAAAATTGTATGTGAACCTTTTGTAGTAGAAAGAAAAAAAGAGATTGAAAGAAAAAACTCATACAAACCAAAATGCAGACTGCAGAGTTTTTAAGGACTTTATGCAAAGGTTTTCTTTATAAACAAAACAGTTTTATTTACAAACTGCTACTAAGGGGCTAGGAAATTAAGTATGGTCTTGAAGACAGAGCTTTCGGTATTTACATAGAACAGGTTTGAATGTAACAACATTAGCAAGACTTAGCAAGACAAATATAATTCTTATGCAGCTTGGTGTATAATTATTTCCTTAACGATACCACGCGTGCAGAAAAAACTTTCCGGTCACCAAAACATTGTCCAGTTTTTCTCGGCTGCGTCGATCGGCAAGAATGACACCGACCACGGTCAGTCGGAATACCTGCTACTGATGGAGCTATGTCCCGGTGGTCAGCTGGTCGATGTCATCAACCAGAGACTGCCCTTGTCCTGTGACGAGGTGCTGCAGGCTTTCTACCAGTCCTGTAGGGGTGTGGAGCACATGCACAACCAGACTCCACCGATTACACACAGAGATATCAAGGTATGAGCACTCGTAGTCCAGTAGATAATCCAAACACTTGGATGGTTCTATAATGGACATTATGAGTTGAATGCCTGTGACTCACAGAGATATCAAGATATGAACTAGTGCTGTTGTGAAAAGAATAACTATTTGTAACTGAACGTCTTGGGTCAGTCTGATTTTTATTTGTAAGTTTCAGCTTCATTTTTGCTCACATTAGATAAGTATTTGTTCTTTAGAAGTACACATTAGAACTGAAAAAACAATGTTTAGTCACCTTGTTACATGTTGACTTATAAATTGAGAATGAATTTTTATTGAACTTTTGTCCCGTAGTAGGAGAACTTCCTGATATGTGCCAAATCACACTGAATTATTATATTACATTTTTACTAAAAATTCAGAATTAATTTGAATGAATTTTTCATCTATTAGATGGAGAACTTCCTGATCAGCGCCAAAGGCACAGTGAAATTGTGTGATTTTGGGAGCAGCACAACCAAGTCCTACCAGCCAGACCAGTCGTGGTCCTCGCTCAAGAGGAGTATGCTGGAAGATGAGGTAAATTAGAATACTTTGCAATTTGTTTTACAGGGTCCTTGCCGTCAAGTTTGCACGCTTTGAAATGATCCTTTAAAGGACAATGAAATCCAGACGAATTGTTGTATGTACTATAAGACACTAAATATAATGAATAGTCCCTGAACATGTGAGCAAAATCGGTCAAGAAATAAGAAAACTATGGCTCTTTGAAAAGAGCCATGTATTTCTTTGAGTGACTCAAATTGGCAACGCACTCTGGCAAAGTTGTGGACAACTCCCCATACATTTTGTACACAAAATTTCAATTTTGTTAAATTTTCTCAAAATGTATGTTTACCCTTCGTTCGAGTTCAACATATGTTTTGTAGAATGCTTTTATACATAACATATCACGAGTTGGGGGAATGAAAAAATGTGACTATGAAGAAAAACTGTAAAAATGGAAACTTTTGTGTACAAAACATATGGGGAGTTGTCCACACACTTATCAGAGTGCGTTGCCAATTTGAGTTCCCCATAGGAATAAATGGACATCTTCAAAGAGCCGTAGTTTTCTTGTTTCTTGCCCAATTATGCTCTAACTTTCAGAGATTATACCTCTTAATCTCCCCAAGACTATAAAAGCAACATTTTGCTTGGGTTTCATTGCCCTTTAATACCATTATCAACATTATTATATTATATAATTTGTAATATTATTGCTGTGCATATTTGTGTGTTTTTAATTTGTTATTAATATGAATACAAATCAAATAAAAACTTTAAAATTTCAAATCAACCTTGGGGTGTTTAGATTGAATTCCAAGTTGGACTTAAAATTATGGAAAGCTGAGGTCTATGGAGAAAGCTTGTTAAATTAAATTCAAACAGTCTGTAAGTGTGATTATCTTTAGATTTTAATACCCTCCATTCATTTGCCCTTTTCCATTTTGATTTTTACAAAATAGTTTTCCCTCTGGGTATGCATATTTTAATTATATGATTATTTTCCTTGTAATTTTTAGCTTGCCAGACACACCACGCCAATGTACAGGCCTCCTGAAATACTTGATCTCTACCAGAACTATCCCATCAATCATGCAATGGATGTATGGGTAAGTAAACACAATACATATGGAATGCCACATCATTCAGGTCTTAAAATTTGAATTAACCCGCTGGCCTGCATTTTGCTTCATGCTACCAAAGATGCATTATTGCTAAATTTGACAAGTGGGAAGGGGCAACCAGATACAAAATAAATGTTTAGCCTTTTCTTTTTTAAGGGCCACCTGATTCAGGTTTTGGCCCACTTATATTGGATCATGAATTTTACTTGCCAGACTGGGCCATGCCACGAAGAAGAACAGTTCATTTCTTTTATTGAATTTTCGTAGTGGTCCATCCTTCTGACTTCTATTAATGGAGTATTAATGGGTACTTGGTCGGGTGTACCTGTAGAGCCCTACATATAGTAGAGCAGCTTGGGTTAGTATACTCCCCTGGGAGTTGAGATGTGAGAGATAATTTTGCAGGTTCGAACTGTACCTGATGACATTATTATCATTATTATTAATATTATTATTATTTTGATTGCTTTTGTTATTATTATGATTATTATCATCATTATTATTATTACTATTATTATCATCAGGCACTAGGCTGTTTGCTGTTCACAATGTGCTATCGGCAGCATCCATTCGAGGACTCGGCCAAGCTGAGAATCATCAACGCAAACTACAACATTCCAGAGGATGATCGAGAATACTGTATAATTCATGACTTAATACGTGAGTGCAGTTTGATTTGATCAGAATTGATTAACGATCTGCATTTATATTGTTGATGTAGATGATATCCAATGTCCATGCAAAATTGCTATTGATTGATTTGAACTTTTGTTTGGCATAATGTCTAACTTTTATTTTGATTACAAAGCAATAGCCTTGTTAAGTATGCAAAAAAAGTTTCAGAACATTTATCCAATTCGTTACTGAGTAATTCTGCAAAATGTGTGCTGTCACGGACATTACATTTTTTGGACATGACTTTTGCATCCATATACATGTTTGCAAAAATATGTGAGTTCTGAGACCTCAAAAAGGTGATTTAGGTATTCAATTATAGACAAGGCAATGATGAATTGAATCCAAGTTGGAATTTGCGAAACGGGCCAGGTATATGTGATCTAGACAACAAAACGTTGCGTCACGGACATTACATTTTTCAGCGTCACGGACATTACAGTTTGTCCGGAGGATTTGATTAATTAAAAAATATACTTAAGAGCACTCAAAAGACTGAAATTTTAATCTGAAAAGGTACTTTGATTATCAGTCATCAAATTTGGTGCCTTAAATAATAAAAATATCAGAAAATTTGGAAAATATAAGGATTTTCCTGAAATTTGCACAGGGTAGTCCCATGTGTGGAGTTTCATGTATGGTTTCCGTTTCTCCTATAAGGAGACACCCGAGAATAAAATAAATCATGTGAACTGAAAGATATAAACATAGGATCATGTTGTATGGAAAAATAATCCAGAAAAAATCAATAGGATTTGAAATAGAGCCAATTGTTTTTTTGAGTTCATGTCCACTTTTTCGTGGAATTGCCCATAGAGAATCTGTCCTTTTAGTAATGCTGTGGGCACGTCTCAGTAGAGAATGCCAATCAGCCCAGGCTCAAATCTAGGCTTCATCTCTTGGATGGTGAAAATAAAGTCCCAGAAGTAAATAATTATGATTGATTGAAAGTGTCTGTAAGAACCAAATAACCAACTAACCCCCATTATTATTAAAAAACAAATAGGTGCAATGCTGAAAGTGGACCCAAGAGAGCGGCCCCCGTTAGAAGTGGTCATCGCCCAGCTTCAGGAGGTGGCCGCGGCTCGGGAAGTCTCGCTGAAGGGCTCCCTCAAGATGCTGGACAGAGGCGGCCGAAATCAGTCGAGCGTGATGGCCAGTGGCAGTCCTGCGAGGAGAGCACCAGAAAGAGAAGGTAAGTTACTGATGGGTTCTTCAAGGGATCAAGTAACTTTGTCTGAATCTACCAAACTCACTTGTATATCTTGTAGCTCTTTCATGCCTGGGTATTTTCCTCTTACTAATAGAGGAATGAAACCAAATTAAATGTTGTTTTTATGCCTCCGCCAACGAAGTGGCCGGAGGCATTATGTTTTTGGGTTGTCCGTCCGTCCGTCCGTCCGTACGTACGTCCGTCCATCCGTCCGTACGTCCGTCCCGTTTTCGTTCTCGCGATATCTCAAGAACCGGTTGACGGATCAATTTCGAACTTGGTATGAGTGTACATATTGGGGTGACAATGATCTGATTAGATTTTGGGGTTCATGAGGTCAAAGGTCAAGGTCACAAGACTCAATATATGTTACAAAATGCCTTGTTCTCATGATATCTCAAGAACTGGTTGACAGATCAATTTCAAACTTGGTATAAGTGTACATATTAGGGTGACAATGATCTGATTAGATTTTGGGGGTTATGAGGTCAAAGGTCAAGGTCACATGACTCAATATGCAAAAATGGCTTGTAATGGCAAAATCTCAAGAACTGAATGTCAGATTTCAATCTAACTTGGTACCTGACTTTTTCTTGGGAGCCAATGTAGCCATCAATGTTTGGGGTCTATGGTCAAGGTCACAGAACTTAAAATACGAAGAAAAAAAATGTCAGTGCACGTTATTTTGGGCTTGATATTAAAAATCGCGTCAAAGCGGAGGCATAATTTTCGACTGCACGCAGTCGAAGATCCATCTAGTTTCTTCTTCAAATTTTCCCTTTGCAGTTTAGATATTTATGGTTCAATTTGAAGAAAAAAAATGCTGGGGATCATTTCCACTGTGTTAATACTTTTGGCAATGAGTTAACAATGAGTTAGCACATTGCATTTTGACTCGTTATTAATTTGCAACTTTACAATTTATTGTTACTATTTCTGCAATGGGGCCCAGATGATAGATGTATCGAAAGGGAACAGGTTAAAATGATTCTTTGTTTCCATGTTGTTATATTTGCAGCAGGTCCAGATGCAAGCGATGGAGGTAACTTCCTGGGCATGATGAAGGGAGCGGGAGGGAACTTCTTGCGCAATCTCAAGGACACCTCTAACAAAATGGCCCAGACAGTAGCAAGGTACGTCCATTGTGATGATGATGGTGATGATGATGATGATAATTGTGATTATTATAATGATGATGGTAGTGATGGTTGTGGTTGTTATGGTAGTGTTAATGGTGATTGGGGTAGTCATGGTAATAATAGCGATGGAGTTGGTAGTGGTAATGGTGGTAGTGATGATGATGAAGATGATTCTGTTGCTGCTGTTGACCAATCAGTAAAAGGTTACTTGTGATAATGAAATATAATGGTGGCGATGGTAAAGGTGTATGAGATGATTATGATGATGATGGTGGTGGTGATGATAATGATGACACTGATTGTGTGAATAAAAATGATGATGATTAGAATGATGATGTTAGCGGTATGTCTAAAATCTGTTAAAAATGATTACAATGTTTTTTTTTTTTTCCTTTTTCACAGTTATACCAAATCAGAGCTCGACATCTCTTACATCACAAGCAGGATAATAGCAATGTCTTTTCCCGCCGATGGCATTGAATCGGCTTACAAGAACAGCATCGACGAGGTTCGCAGGGTTCTAGACGCGCGCCACATTGGGCACTATCATGTATTCAATCTGTCGCAGAGGTCATACCAGCCAAACAAGTTTGAGAACAGGGTGAGTAGAAACTTTCAGGAGGAAAATAAATACTTAGGAGGTGGAGGGCTTCATGAAGCCTGTCTGCATTTAAAACAAGCCCTCTGAAAATGTACTTGTATTTAACTGCTGCTTCTTACTGTGGTTTCTGAGTCTTAGAGACCATCAAAGCTGGTTCCTCTTTCGCATGTATGCAGGAAATATCTATCATTTGATACAGTAAGATCAAGGGAATGTTTATGTTAGCCAGCCATTGTTTCTGGGACTTGAGTAAAACAGATGGTAAATATAAATTAAGCAATATATGTTACCGGCTATAGCAAAACCCGGCACTTGTCGCCTTTGTCGGTAATTCATGTTTTGAAGAAATGGGCATTTTAAGTTCATACAAGGTGTGTAAAAGACGTATGATTGTAAAATTGAAACAATCTTCACTAATTATAGACCAATTAGTTAGAACAAAGTATCAAATGAAAGCTTGTGATGAGGCCTTTTTAATGGTATGAAAACCTACATTTACCGACAAGTGCCGGGTTTTTGCTATAGCTAGTCACATATGCCAACAGGAATCATAAGCATTTGATTTTTTTCCTTTCAGGTATCTGAATGTGGTTTCCCGTCCAAGAGACCACCCAAACTGGTGTTACTCTACCATGTATGCAGGAATATGTACCTCTGGATGCAGTAAGCTACAGAGAATGTTTATGTCATCCATTGCTTGGGCCACTGGTGTAAAAAGATTGTATTTATAATGAGCAATGTATACCCACAGGAATTATTTTCCCCCACTCTTTTCCCCTTTCCCCCCTCCTCTCCCTTTTCCTCTTCAGGTATCTGAATGTGGTTTCCCGGCCAAGAGACCACCCAACCTGGTGTTGCTTTACCATGTATGCAGGAACATGTACCTCTGGATGCAGCGGGATCCCAAGAACATCTGTGTCCTCCACTGTCAGGTGAGTCCTGAATCCTAATCAATCTTGGTAAATAATTGATCAATATAAAAACCATATACAGTATAACCCACTGCCGATTGATTCTGACTGACATCTTTGAGTGATATTTGAGACTTCAGTTATATACCAATATAATTGTAAGATTCTTCTGAAATATATGAACGTTTTGAAAGAAAAAGAACACTGTTCACCTAGTAAACAAATTACAAATTGATGTCAGATTCTATCCCCTACTGCCGATTGATTCTGAATGACATTGGTACAATCTAAAAGCATTCCAGGGGGGTGTTTCACAAAGATCCTAAGTTGAACTTAACTCTAAGTTGGACTTAAAAAGTATGATAAGCCATTTGTAGCCTTGGAACAAAATATATTCAAATGCAAAAATGCAAGTATTTAGACTTTTCATAAATTTTACATGAAGAACATGAAATCTTTTTGATAATAGAAAAATATTTATGAATTTAAACTACATTTTATGCCTTTTTAAAAGGATCTTTATGAAACACCCCCTGGAATACTTATCATGCAATCATAATTATCTCTATAATTAGGAAGACTTTTGAAAAAATCAGACCCATTTCATTCTTCTGTTACCATAAGCCAAACAACAAGGTACAAGGGAAATGTGACGGCTAGAAGCGATTTTGGTTGAATTGACAAAGTTAATGGTTCACTTTATAATTATTATTGCTACTATGACAGGATGGGAAGGCCTCGACAGCTACAGTAATCGCATCATTCCTGACGTTCTGCCGACTGTTCAGGACGGTAGACACCAGTCTCTACATGTTCACCGTCAAGCGAGGGCCTCCCGGGGTCACGCCGTCACAGAAGAGGTCAGTCTCGGATCCTGTTACAAGCAGTAGTGACGGACTAAAGTCAAAATCATTTTCTAATTGCCAGGTTTCGGCTTACTGCTTTTTGTTCACATCAAAGAAGAAATATAGCCAGTATGCAAGCCTGCACACTAACTTTTCTTTCTACTTGCCCGTTCGGACAAGCAAAATCAGGGATCTTCAAATTTTACTTGCCCGACCAGAAAATTTACTTGCTCATAAAAACAATGTGAACAAAAAAGACAAATTAATTCTGCTAGAAAAATTTACACATGTATAAGGAATAACAATTTTCTCTCATAGTTGAACAGAAAAGTTACTTGCCCGATCGAGCAACCAGATTAGACCATTTATTAAATTTTACTTGCCCGACATCAATTTTTACTTGCCCCGGGCAATAGGGCAGTATGAAAGCTATAACTTGTCATTGCATGTATCCCCTTGTTTTTGTCTGTAGTATATTCGCTCAAAATTGTTTCTAACAATTCATTTTTTTATAAAAAACACACCAGCACATGGTAATGCAATTTGTGGTTTCTGATATAATGTGGTTGTCATGCACTAAAAGCATTTTGATCTGAATCCAAGTCATGCAGTCAAACGTCACAATATGAGCCATACATGCCATTCATAGGTAGTCATAGGTAGTCAAATTGGTCTAGTTTTAATATTAATTGATTCATAGACTGATGAATGATTTAATCAGTCAATGTGTTGATCTATCAAATGAATGTTTCATTAATTAATTCTTTCATTTCTTCATGGTCTGTTTAATGTAGGTACATGGAGTACATCAGTAGTATGCTGTCCCCGGAATCCCCCATCACACCTCATCAGAGGATAGTCAAGTTAAAGAGCCTGAAGTTGACACCAGTTCCACTCTACAACAAGATGAGGTATTTATGCATCCATCCGTCCGTCCGTCCATCCGTCCATCCATCCATCCATCCATCCATCCATCCATCCATCCATCCATCCATCCATCCATCTATCCATCTATTCATTCATTCATTGCATACATCTGTAGTATGTTGTCCCCTGAGTCCCCCATGACACCTCAAGTTTATGCATCCACCAATCAATTGTTCATTGTTTGTTCATGTATTTATTAGTTTGTTTGTTTGTTCCTTCGTCCATCATCAGTCTGTTAGTCCATTCATCCATCCATCCATCTATCCATTCATTTATTCATCCATCCGTCCATCCATCCATCCATTCATTCATTCAATTTTCACAAAGCATAATGTGTTTTTCTTTTTTTATGGAGTGTATAAATATTGAACATTTAACTAATGATAATAAATTTGAAACAATTAAGTTACATTCCCTTCCACATGAATTATCTGTTCTTTCTAATGTACTTGCCATTTCCAGCCCAGACGAAGAATCTGCTAGATTCGATGGCTCGGCACTTACTTCGACTCACTCTCTTGCCGTTTTTATTATTTTCTTGCAGGACTGGCTGCCGTCCGTTCTGTGAGGTTTTCCTCGGCGAAGAGAGGGTACTCTCCACCTCCCAGGAATACGAAAGAATGAGGTATTTCTACATTTCTGTCTTCTAAATGTTGACTTGTAAGAATTAGGTAATTTTCAGTTCTTATTCTCACATTATAGTGCAAATTTAAAAGTTGACTGACAGAGCAGGTATTTCTCAATTTAAGTTTTCTTGTTTGATCTGCAATATAAATTTCAAAGTAGTCTCGTCATATCTACATATATTGAAATTGATGTTCTTCTAAGGAAATCAGGCATGGCTGACATGACATTTGGTGCCCTCTTTTCAAATGGCGTAAAATTGCCACAAAGATGAACAATACAAATGTGACAGCAGTAACTTGAAAATGAAAAAACGAGGAGTTTAGAACTTATGTACCAAACTCTTTTCAACTGGCGTATAAGCATGTATTTTCTTGTATATTAACTCTATCTTGGCAAGATGATTATGTTATTATCGCCAGCATATATCTTGTCAGATAGCTATAATATTTTTTTCTTGATTTGGGATTCATTTCTCGGGGGATTTGAGATTGAAGACAGAACAGCTGTGATTGATCTCAACCTTTCAGTAAGCGGTGACATGATCTCTGTTTTCCATACCAGACGTAATGAGTGAGAAAGTAAACAAAAAAACTTGTATAGCGTATCTCTCTTTAATGTGATTCTTCATGTTTAATATAATTTGCCTTGTGTGATTGATTTTTTTCCAGGGGTTTTGAGATCGAAGATGGCACAGCTGTGATTGATCTGAATCTTTCTGTGAGCGGCGACATCATGATCACCGTCTACCATGCCAGGCGTAATGATTGAAAGTTAAAAAGCTTGTACAGCATGACTCTTTAAATGTGTTTCTTCATGTTTAATTTAACTTTTCTTGTGTGATTAATTTTTTCCAGGGGTTTTGAGATCGAGGACGGCGCAGCTGTGATTGATCTAAATCTTTCGTTGAGCGGTGACATCATGATCACCGTCTACCACGCCAGGTCAACGTTTGGGGGCAAAGTCCAAGGAAAGGTGAGCTCTCGGCAATTCACTAATAATGTCCCAAAATTATTGCAGATCTATAGAAAATGGCCCAACTTCTCATTACTGAGAACAACGGGACATATATTGGTGATAACTGGTTAAACCGTGGATCATTACACAAGTTATGTGGCAGTTTAACATATGTGGTGGGGTAATCAAATGTCTTTACATTCTGACACCTGTGCAACTAGTCTAGCCCATTGACTTTTGCCATGTAAACTGGGTTCCAAAAGAAACTTATCACTTCTTCAGAGCGACACAAATTAAAATCAAAAGCATAACAACTACTCATAATTGGGCATATACTAGCTACAATATTCCTTAGCAAGCTCATCTAAAACAAAATTGTTTGCTTTAGTTAACAAAGAATAAAATAAGGTGAAATCGCAAGAGGTCAATTTTCAAAAATCACAGAAACTGCTTGCCTTCCAGGCACAGAGCTCGGTACGGACAATAGCCAGTCTAGTGGTTACATAACCCGCTTTGAAGTTGAATGAATAGCTATTGAAAGTTCTGAATTAGACCGCCTTTCGTGGAGGTTCGCAGCGAGCAGTTTCTGTGATTTTTTAAAAGTGACCTGTAGTTATTCAATCGCATTTTCTCTTTTTTGGCAAAAGCAAACTTTTAATTTTTAAGATATGCTTCATGAGGAGAGTGATACAGACTTGCCAACCATTCCGTTTTTAACGGAATTGTCCCGTTTTTAAAGTTTTTATAGCCATAAAAAACGGAACGTTCCGATTTAAAAGAAAAACAAAAAACAAAAAAAAAAACGATTTTTAATTTTATTTTTTCTTCTCGGATATACATGTACCATCCGATATCTGTCCGTTTTTTCAATTGTAATCAGCAGGGCAGTGCCATGTTAGTCTACAAACCGCTGTCAAGATGAAAGCCTTCAGATATCTCATCACAAATGATTCTTCTAAATTTGGCTCTTACCAGGTTTAATCTATTCATTAATCCTCTTACCATTTGTTTATTTGAACATTTTGTGACATGTAAAATACCTTTACTTTAGCAATAGATTGGCAGGGTTCAACGTGCCATTTTCTGACCGAATCTATAGAATGGGAAAGGGGAAAAAAAAAAAAAAAAGCCCTAGTATGCACCAGATTGCACAATTGTAAGTCCAAAAATGCAAAAGCTCCCTACCTTGGGAGGGGGGACACCCCCCTCCCACACCCTCCCCCCCTTGGTCGCTCCGCTCCCTCGTGCTCGGTCGCTTCGCTCCCTCGAAATCGGGTGTTCAGTTTTCTGACTTTCAAATGTTGGCAAGTATGGTGATAGCTTATCTGTGTCTAAATTTGATTCAATTTGATGCTATGGATTTTAGTGAGCGTCGCTCTGAAAAAGTGATAAGTTTCTTTTGGAACCCAGTTTAGTACTGGAGGTAAGCTAGCCTCCCATTATCAATACGTATTTGTGACTTAAAAATAAAAAATATTTTGAAGTGATTGTTATCTTTATCTGTTATAAAGAGTATGTTCATCTATGTCAGACTTCTTGGTGCAGTCCTGATAAAAAAATAGTCCTGAACATGTTAATTAAACTCTTTTAATCACATTCTCTGTTATGATGATTTTTTTTTAGGTGACGGGACTAAGGATGTTCCAGTTCCAGTTCCACACAGGGTTCATAGAGCCTGGAAACACTGAGGTCACAATTGACAGGTAATGATAATAATATCAAGTTATATTGATGTAACGCTTGATCAAAATGTTTTTAATCGCTGTAGAAACCATCATTACATTAACAAACATAGTTATTTTACCACTGATCACTAGTTGGGACCTCCCTAGCCGTGATACAAACATTTAAAACAGTTCCTATGAGGTAGAGAAGTTTGCAGTGACCCTATACATGTCCACAAATGTATAGCAGTATGCAATTTTCAGGAGTGATATCAATGATGCACTACATAGTTTTTGTTATAGTGTTCTTGAAAATCATTTTATACAAGATGAATAGAGTACCAAAGTGAGGACAACAGACTCTTTGGTTATACAGAGATGCCAACCGTTCCGTTTTTGCCGTATTTGTTACGTTTTTTCACGCAAAATACGGCAGTACGTTTTCCCCTAATAAAATACGTTTTCTTGGAAAAAAAAAAAAAAAAAAAAAAAACGATTTTTTTTTTTTTTTTTTTTTTTTTTTTTTTTTTTTTTTTTTTTTTTTTTTTTTTTTTTTTTTTTTTTTTGTTCTCTTTATAGAAACGATCGGAAATCGGCAAAAAAATTTACGTTGAACCCTGATAAACTATTACTCCAGATACATATTTTAAATATATCACAAATAAACCGAACAAACTCATACAAACTGGTGTGATCGACCGAACCAACTTTTATATTAACGCGCGCGTAAAGACTATTTTTGCTGCGCGAATTGGCTTCGCGAAAAAAATATGTTTTTTTGCCTCTAAAGGTTGGCAGCTCTGAAAATACTTTTTTTTGGTTCAAAATACTGTTTTTTACCTCTCAGAATACTTTTTTTGGTTTGTGAAGGTTGGCATCTCTGGTTATACCATAATAATGGTTCTAAACAACTAATCCTTTTGTTTGGTTTTTGGATAGCAGTTTGAAGCTGGCCGATTGCCTTAGCAACCGCTCATCCACAGATTTCTTGCTAGCTTGCCATTGTTTAGATCCAGTTACCAATGGCAATGAATACTGTAGCTGGGATGTCACACTTCTCTATAGCTTAAAAGTCTTCACAGTATTCAGGGCTCGACACTAGCACTTGCCCCCTATTGCAAGGGGCAAATAAAATTTCATAAATGGTCTAATTTGGTTGCCCGATTTCTGATACCTTATGCTGAAATTTCATCTTGAAACAAGAGAGAAATCTGCCAAGCAGATCAGCAGATCAAGCTAACTAACAGAATTAACTGTCTTTTTTTTGGTCACATTTTTTTCATTCGCAAGTGAATTTTATGTTCGGGCAAGTAAAATTTAAACATTCCTGATTTTGCTTGCCCAGACAGGCAAGTAGAAAGAAAAGTTAGATGCTTGCAGTATTCATTAATGGCGTCCCTTTGACCCTTCCCTTTGCAGATATGACTTGGATTTCTTTGAGGTGGACAAGTTTGCAGATCACTTCCACGCCACGCTGGATGTGGTGGTCTCCGACCGGGACCGAGTTTCTGAGAAGCAGCCCCCCTGGACCACGTTCGAGACCAAACGACTCACGCCCAAGTACTGCTTCTCGAGCGAGGAGGAGTGGGAGAGTGTCACATCTCAGTTTGGTGAGATTTTACTTACTTTACTTTACTTTACTTTACTTACTTATCGTGCCATGACAATTTTTTTTTACTCAACAAAGCCCTGTGTTGTGTTCAAGCCGTTTGCAGTCCCTAATATCAATTCACATGCCTGCATTCTGAAGACCATGATGCAACCGGTCATTCATTATGGACAGATACGAAGCATATAAAACTTTTGAACTTAAATTTGTTTTCATTTTTGTGTTTACCGCTATCGTGCCTTGAGCCTGCATGTGTGCTACCCTTTGTGTGCTTTGTGTGTGTGAGCACACTTCCTTTTGATCACTTTTTTCAAATAAATAAATAAAATTACAGATGCAAGTTTTTGTTCAAATATCACAGAAATTGATATCCCTCTGGCTCAAATAATAAAAAGGAATTGTGATTTTCATCTTCTTGTCTTCTTGTTGTTTATCTGCAGTGTGTGTTTAAATGTGAATGTTTTGTGTTTCAGGTTTGTGTTAATATACAAGTACTTTTATTTGTTCATATTTAGCAGAAGATTGCTGCCAACACGTTTCATTATCTTAGTTATTATCAGAGGAATTAGCCAAACTGGGACAAAATGATTTGACTCAACAAAGACCTGTGTTGTGTTCAAGCTCTTAACTGTCCCTATATAAAATTCACATGCCTTCTGAAGACCATGATGCAACCAGTCATATATTATGGACAGATACGAGGCATACAAAACATTTTACATTACTGATGATAACTTTTAAAATCCCTTTGATTGTATAATTCTTTTAAATTAATTTGTAGCATCCTATGGTTGAATTGTTCCCTGTTTAAAAAAATATTTGTGTTTGTTTTAATTTTTGCATTTTTGTCATATTACTTTCCTTACATACATGACATGGTCACATGCATTTTTCCTTTCTGTCTGTTGTGCTGTTGAAGAAATGCAATTATCATTTGACATGTTTTCTAATGAGTTTGTGTTTGTATGAAATATTTATGTATTATAATTGACCTCCTCTCATGGTAACATTGAAAATGTTGTATTTCATTGTTTGTATTTGCAGGTGGAATGGATGAGAAAGCCAAGAGGAGACGTGACAAGGAGAAGTCAGAGACGCAATCCCGGGAACCCCCTCCAAGACCCTCTGCTGCCCCTTCCGCCCAGGACAGCCTCTCCTGCACCCAAAGAGGCCCCTGCCCAGAGCCAACCGGACAAGAAGACCTTCTTCGAGTCATTACCTTGGCAGGGCCAGGATGTCCCAGCAGAGGAAGGACACGTGAGGCTCCCGACACAAGAACATGAAAAGCTTGTCGATGATGACGACGAGGAGAGCGATGATGACTTCAACACATTCCAGGCGCAGAGGTTGAGTAGCAATGGAACCCAGAACCCTGCAGAAGCCCCCAGTGGACAACCTAGCAATGAGGTCAACTTCTTTGAATCAAACTTTAATCAGGAAGCGCAGAGCAGTGGCCCCCAGCAGCAGCAGCAGCAAGATTTCTTTGCCGACTTCTCATCGGGTCTCGCCGCGGAGTCCCAGACGGCAGATCTTCTGAACATGGGTGGCGGTGGTGGCAGTCGGGTTTCGCCAACTCCAGATGCCGCTGCCGATCTCATGGGCGCAGGTTACAGGGACCCCACAAACCTTGACCTCTTGGTCGATCCCACAGCCAATCTCAGTGTTGGTGGATCACCTGCTCCTGCAGGCACTGGCAACCATTCCCAGGACCACTTTGATCCGTTCATGACGGCCAAGCCGCAACCTGCTCATCAGGCATCGGCTCCCAAGGCACGAACCAAGCCCACAGAGCACCATTTCGATCCGTTTGCTGCTGCGCCGTCGAGTCAGCAGAGTGCACCTAAGCCCGCTTCGGCCAGCAAGCAGCCAACTCAAGCCAAGGCTCATGAGGATCTCTTTGATCCTTTTTCGGCATTTGGACAACCTGCAGCAACGCAACCGAAACCGGGATCAGGTGGAGCGGGAGGAAGTCAGCAGAAGCAGCAGAATCCCACCGCCGCCACCACCGGTAACAAGACGCTGTTTGATCCTTTTGGAGGGCAGGAGAGACCGGCCCCGTCTCCCTCGCACACAGCCAAGATCACGCTATCTCCTTCTCACGGGATGTCACCTACTCATGGGGGAATGACAAGGCAGACGCACAGCAGTGGTAACTTGCTGGACGACTTTGGCAGCTTTGCAACCAACGGAGGTCCTACCTTAAAGCAGGTATGTAACCATAGATTTGTTTATGTTTTGTTTTATTCTTTCACCCTTGTATATATATCAACTTTTCTACCTGATGATTGAATACCAACATTAAACTTAGGGAATAAATGCCAAACTGACTTCCTTTATGTACCAAATCTTAAATGTTTTCTCTGCCTCTGTTTCAGAAATTGTATATATTTGGTTCTAACATTTAGCGTTGGTGCCAAGTGCCAAGAATGCCTTGTAAAATGATTGGTTGTTATATTGTTTATTATATTTAATTTCCAGCAGAAAAGGTACTATAGACTTGAAAATTAATGATTCTCTATCATTACCACGGTTGTCCCTCAGAGTACAAGTGGTCCAAATCTGAATTCCGCGTTTGACACCAAGACGACTCCTATGCAGCCTGAACCTAGCAGAACCCCCACCAAATCCCCGCAGGCCCCAGGCGCTGGCGGCAAGTCGGCAGATCCCTTCGCAAGCTTTGGCAACTTCCCTTCTGGGCAGCAGTGGAAACCCATGGGTGCGCAGTCATCACCCCAGCAGCACGCAGCAGCAGAGGACCTCAGGAGGCATGGGCGGCTGGCAGCCCCAGGGCCAAGGGCAGGCGTACGGGCAGCAGAGGATGGGAGGTACGGGGATGGGCTCACCCTCGCACACAGCAAGGCCAGCGGCAACGCCACCACAGCCCCAGGCCTCGCCCCAGAGGACTCCCACCATGCAGCCACCACCCCAGGCTCCCAAGCCTAACTACTTTGCCTCCAGCGTCATTGGTGAAAGGGAGGAGAGGGGCAAGAGAGGAGGTAAGCAAGCCTCCACGCTAACTTTGTTCTCTACTGGCCCAAGTAAAATCATAACATTTTAAAATTTTACTTGCCCCAATATAAAATTTACTTGCCCTCTTTCTTCTAGATGAGATTTACACATATGAAATTACATTGTTCTTTGTAGCTGAACAATTATTTAGTTGGCTGATCGGGCAAGCAAACTAGACAATATATTATATTTTACTTGCCCAACATCAGTTTTTACTTGCCCTGGGCAAGCGGGCAAGTACAAGCGGTAAGCATGATTAGACCATCTCCTTTATAATATTCTCTATGATGATTTGGTTGAAAGTTTTACAAATATCTACAGTTGCCACCTATGTACCTCCTTGTTTGTACCAATATGTTTATGCTGCTTTGATTAAACAATTTGTTCATGTATTTTTAGATCTGATTTTTCCCCCATCAGTGCCACAAGGAGAGATTTGAATATTTCATTGACTACCATACTGCACTGTGCCTTTGTCTTGTCTCCAATCCAGGTTTCATGACTGGTAAAGCAGCAAAGGAGGCCAATTTTAGCGATCTGTTTTCGATTAGCAGCAACTAGTTTGCATCAGCCAAGAATTACAACTCCACAGTTGTATATGTCTTGAGGAGATTAGATGTTGATAATCTCTCTCATCAACAAACAACAAAAAAACACAAAAAACAAAAACACAAACAACATAAACATAAAACAAAAACAAACACAAAAAAAAACAAGAACAAAAAAGACACAACAAAAAACAAAAAAACAAAACAAACAAAAACAAAAACAACAAACTAGCAAAGACAAACAAACAACACAAAAAAAAAAAACAAACACAAAAAACAAAACACAAAACACAAACAACACAAAAAACAAAACAAAACAAAAAACAGAGAAAAAAAAAAAAAAACAAAAACAAGGAACAAAAAACTAAACAAAAAAAACAACAACAAAAAAAAACAAAAAAAACAACACAAACAAAAAAAAAACACAAAACAAGACAAAAAAAACAAAACAAAAAACAACAACAAAAGCAAAACAAAAAAGACAAAAAAAACAAAAAAACAAAAAACAACAATAAACAACAACAAAAACACAAACAAAAACAAAAAACAAAGACAACAAAAAAAACAAACAACAACAAAAAAAAACACAAACAAAAAAACACAAAACAAAAAAAACAACAAAAAAACAACAAAACAGACAAAAAAACACACAACAAAACACAAACAAACAAAAAACAAAAACAACAAAACAACAAAAAAAACAAACAAAACAAACAAAAAAACAACAAACAAAACAAAACAAAAACAAAAACAAAAAAAAACACAAACATAAACAACAAAACAAAAAAAAACAAAAAAAACAACATAAACAAAAATAACAAAACAAAAAAAACAAAAACAACAAAACAAAAAAAAAACAAAAAACAAACATAAACAAACACAACACACAAAACAAAAAAAAAAAACAACAAACAAAGACAAAAAAACAAAACAACAACGAAAGAACACAAAAAAAACAAAAAAACAAACAAAACAACAAAAAACAAAAACAAAAACAAAACAAACAAAAAAACAAACACCAAAAAAACAAAACAAAAAAACAACAACAAAAAAAGACCAAGACAAAAAAAAAAAAAAACAAAAAAACAAACAAACAAAAAGAACAAACAAAACAACAAAACACAAAAACAAAAACAAAAAACAAACAAACAAAACAAAACAACAAAAAAAAGAAACAAAAAAACAAAAAAAAAAAACAAAAAACAACACAAAAAGAAAAATCAAAACGAACAACACAAAAAAACAAAACAAAACAACACAAACAAAAACAAACAAACAACAACAACACAAAAAACGAAGCATAACAAACAAAAAAACAAGAAACAACAACAAAAAAACAAAAACAACAAACAACAAAAAACAAAAAACATAAAAAAACAACAACAGAAAAAAAACAAAAAAAAAAAACAAACACACAAAACAAAACAAAAAAACAAACAGAAAACAAAAAACATAAACAAAAACAAAAAAAAAAAACAAACAAAAACAAATCAAACATAACAACAGAAACAAAAAAAAACAAAAATACACAAACAACAAAAGAAAACAAACAAAACAAAAACAAAAAACAAAAACAACACAACACAACAAAACAAACAACAAAAAAAAACAAAACAAAACAAAAACACAAAAAAACAAAAAAACAAAAAAAACAAAACAAAAAAAAAAAAACAACACAAAAACAACAAAACAACAAAACACAAAACACAAAACACAAAAAACAACAAAAACAACAACAAACAAAAAAACAAACAAAACAAAAAACAACACAACAAAAAAAAAAACAAAAAACAACAAAAAAAAAAACAACAAAAAAAACACAAAAACAACAAAAAAAAAAAAAAACAAAAAAAAACAAACAGAAAAAAAACCAAAACAAAAAACAAACAAAACAAACAAAAAAAACAAAACAAGAACAAACAAAACAAACACAAACAAGAAAACAACACAAACAAATAACAAACAAAAAACACAAAAAAAAACAAAAAAAAACAAAACACAAAAAAACAAAAAAAAAAACAAACAAAAAAAAAAAAAAAAAAACAACAAACAACAAAAAACAACAAAAAAACACAAACAAACCACAAACAAAAAAAGAAACAAAACAAACACAACACACAAAACAAAAAAAAAACAAAAAACAAAAAACAACACAAAAAACAAAAACAACAACAAAAACAAAAAAACACAAACAAACAAAAAACATA
>JBAMJV010013306.1:0-62047 GCA_037951105.1 Echinarachnius parma
CTTAGAGAATATTTCAGTATACTAATTACCTGAACATGTTGCAAGGGAAATTATGTTTCAACTATTTAATCGCTTGACCATCATTTTTGACAAGTCACACCCGTGTAATAATAATAATATCCAAACACACACGGTACACGTCACACACACACACGCGCGCACTTACATTGGTGAGCGCCGTAACGTTTGCGTTGTGATTGCAAATTGGCGTATAAATGAAAGCCGAAAGTGAAAGATTGATTTGTCTAAGTATAAACTTAAATCATGATAAAAACTCACCTTCAAGTGTTTTGCGGAAGTCCTCACTGAGTTCTCCTTTATTATAGAACCGTCTGAATGTGATTTCGATCTCCTAAATCTTCGATCTCCGACGTCCAAAATGATGACGAAGAGCGAGCTAGTACAGCGGTGCAAACAATTCCCGCATCGAATTAAATTTTCCTTATCGCGCGCGTGACGTGACTCAAAGATGATCACTGATTGGCTGCCTTAGTGGCTGTGTCTCGATTTTTGTTCAACTCGCTCTCGGAGTTGAAACGGTAAGAATCACGCGGCGGCGTTGATTTCAACTCCTTTCAGAGTCCGATTTCAACTCTTTTCAGAGTTTGAAAACGCATGTCACTCGACAGCTAGAGCGGAGAATCCACTCTTTCGCATTAAGAGAGTACATAACAAGGTCCAGAAGTATATCTAAACTCAATACAGAATTTGATATAGTCTACTCTATAAAAAACATGGTTGGTCAACATTGTTTGTGACAGTATAAAGGAAAACTCTGCACTTATGGGTAATTGTCGGTAAGAAATGGGCATTTTAAGTTTACATAATGTGTGTAAAAGACACAATTGTACAATTGAAACAATCATACCTTAACCTAATTTTCAGAACAAAGCATCAAATGAAAGCTGTGATGAAGCTTTTTCAATGTTAAGGAAATCTAGATTTTGATTTTTACGACAAGTGCAGGGTTTTGGTGTAGTCGGTCACATTTATTCTGGTGGTATCAAAGCGTTGTACCTCAAATTTAAAAGTGACAACCTTGAAGCTATGCTCCACAGCGTAATGAACTGCTTCCAGGTAGTGCATCCCAAGGGTGAGGTCCTCATCACCAAAAGAATACCTGTCGCAATCGGGAAGCCGCTCTTCTAGGGTGTGTCGCAGGTACTCTCTGGCCCACACCTCATCTTCTTCAGTAAACATGATGTTGAAATCAAAAACGAACTCGCCGTGTTCTCGCGCGTCTTGAATTCTCTGTAGCCTATGATTGCCAGTTTCAGCAAGAACAGTTTGTACCTGATCAACCATCTGTTGTGGAATGCGAGCAGCAGACCAATAAGCAAGGCGAGAGCAACGAGAGGGAGGGTGGAAAGGAGTACAACGTTCGAAACGCAATATTTACTCGGATCAAAACTCGAACAATGGCTTTCCTCGCATTTGGCTCAAGGAATCGTCCGAGCAAAAGGTTTTATTACGGTGTAGAAACATTTCAGACGAGTTGGTGAGGTCCTGCAGCCAGCTATACCTGCACTGACATGCAAATGGGTTTCCAGAAACATCGATGTACTCTAAAAAATCTCAAAATCTTGAGAAGTGGGACGTTTTTCCATAGCTCCTTCATCTACACACATGATTGTATTGTCATTGATACTCAGGGTCTCCAGAACCGGCAGGTTCTTTAGGGCATCAGTTTGATATGTGGAGCAAGTTATTCCCGTTCAAATTCAATAAGACGAGAGAGTGCAGTCCCCGAAATATGTTCCCGGTGAGACCTCGAAATTTTGCAGTTGTCCATCATCAAGTAAGCAAGTAACAAATTATCCTCAAAAACCCTATCTGGCACATTTTCCAGAGGGTTGTTGCTCAGATGCAGTTCCAAAATGGTAATCCAATCCTCGAAACAAAGATCTATTAAAAAATGAGTCCCAAAGACTATCTTTGTTGAGTTCCGCGTTACTCACGTCTATGATTTCGAGGTGTTTAGTGTTGCTAAATGTTTGGCCTGGTATGAAAGGTTTGATAGGGTCGTATGCTTGGACGTATGCGGTCAGCAAAATAAAAGTACGAAAGACCGGACGACAAGACAATCACTGATATCTTGGTTCCTGTAACATCGAGTATTTCAAGGCTCTCAAACCCGCCATACGAGAATATGTCCAACGCAAACAAGTCCCAAATTACGGCTAGATTCAAGACCCTTAAATCGCTAAGGTTTACGAAACTGATAACCCTGAATTTGGGAGTAGTTTATTCTGCGACATATCCAGTTCCTCCATATTACTTTCCCAAGTGGTATTATGTGGGATTAAAAATTCCTTATCTGGTTATCCCTCAAATCCAATTTTTGTAGACGAGACATTCCTAGAAAAAATTCTGGTTCGATCGCTCCGATGGAATTACCTTTCAACATCAACATAATTACAGTGTATTAACCCAAAGAATACGTTTTCATGAAGCGAGAGATCCCCACTGTTTACGATTGCTACTTTGTACAATGGGTAATCATATAAAGGTCTGAATACTCCAACTGGAATGCCATCATGCAAACTCCATATTTGTAAGAATGAGCATGCTAATAGTTGACCTTGCAACACCACCTGTGAGGTTAAACAACATCGATGCATTTGGAGCGATTCGCATCCCTAGCGTAAGTGAGTGGACAGGCAATGATGCTATTACGTCTTCTGAAATGTACCTGATCGGGTTCATTAACAGACCGATGGAGTCGGTTGGACAAACGAACATGAATTTATCTCGAGTCAGATTTCGGAACTTGTTATTGTTGAGTGATACAACTTTAATTCTGTCTGCCTTACAGCGAGACACATTCAAGGAGCTTAGAAGATTTCCTGATAAATCAAGATATTTCAAATGTGGAAACCAGTCCAGAAAATCGATTGGCAAAAACTCGTAACTTACATGAATTCATAATTAAAATAACAAGTGATTCAAGGGGGTGAAATGGGACACTGTTTAGTATTACAAGTTCTTCATTTCCACCCAGATCCAAATTCTCTAGATGTTTTAAAGGCTGGAAAGCTGCGGACTGAATCGTTTTAAGCTGGTTGGAAGTCAGATCCAAAGTAACCAGATTTGAATAGGGTTCAAACGAAGTGTTCAATAAAACGGTTATCTCGTTCGTTCCAAATATAATTTCATGGCACTTCGGGGTAAATCGCTTGGAACAGTTTCTTAGTTGCCTGCCTTTGCACCACTACACGTCTATCATCCTGGTCCCACTGACAGCTGTTCTGGTGAGGCGACCCCTTCTGTACCGAGAGCTTATTCAACCGACCAGAGAAGACTTCTTTGCCGCCAGTGGTGGAGGTGTAAGCCCCATCCACTCCACACGTCGCTATGATGAGTAGAAGGGTAAACGTGCCTGTTATACCATTCCCATGGTTGTATCGGCACTCGATGAGCTCTAGAACATTGAAACAAGGGTTAAAGAAAGTATTTTGTCTTCGTAACTGTTTGCAGTACAATGCTTTCTAGAACATATTTCCATCATATCACTTATTAAAATAATAATTATGAATGCGACAAGTTATACTTGTCTAAACCGAACACATCATATAGAATATGTTTCCCTCATGCTTGCAAATGCGACATTGTTAATGCTTTATAGATCTGAAATTGTAATTTAGAAAATCCTGAGAGGCCATGATTTTTCTCGTTCGAAATGTATAGAACGTGTGAGATGAACATGGTCATAATGGGAATATCTTTCAAATATTACGTGCAATTGAAAGAATAGCTAAACTTATAATAGCTGAAATACATACCTACAGTAATAAATGGCGATTACCATATAAACTGGTTCAGTCCACTCTGCTGTTCATGTGTGATTGAATGAGTTATTCGCAAACTATTAAATCAGGTTAATATGGGTCTTTGTCGTAATTTAGATATCGACTTGAAACTCGTAAGATATCAATCCACAATCAATTTCACTGACAAACGGGAGCACATAGCAGTTCTAATGATGTACAAACACGATTTATCGCTTTCATAAACGAATCAAAATTACGAATCGACAAGGAAGTGAGAGTATTAAAGCTTGAAAATAATTCAATATTCGGATAAGATGTATTTATGTTTAATGACTGTTGATGTCGGATTAATGGACTACATGTATATGATTATCATTAAATTGATGTACACAAAACTTCGAAATACGTTCGTTAGCAGAATGAAACCTTAAAGGGATATTGATGCCTTGTTAATGAAAGAACTGTTTATGGGTATAATATTGTTTTGTAATTCAAACCTGCACCATTACATAACATGGTTAAAATAATGATTAAATAGAGACCCTAAGTCGTTTGTAATTGTTATACCTTTCGAGCATAATGGTGTTATAACTATTACTATCCCTTTAAATAGACAAAGAAGTGAGAGTAATAAGTTAATGATTCAGCTGAACTGGAGAGGTACTTATTACAATTTCATAAAGCATTTGCAGTGCAATTTATTGCTATTTTTGCTGTAATGGTGATCGGGAGCATAAACAATGATAAATCATGTCACTTCAATACTTAACCTTGCCTTTTTTCTAATTGTAACACAGTGGTGTGATCACCCATATTACGTTAATGTGGGTACGTTCATATATGGAGCATTAATTAATTAGCAGTGTTGGATGACTCGAGGCCGGCCTCGGCCTCGGACTCGTACTCGAAGGTCGCGGACTCGATGACTCGGGCAGAGTCCATCTCGAGGCCGGCCAATTTTCCTATTTTCCACCACCAGAACGTTCGGGAAAGATAGAGTCTCTTATTCTGTCTGACCAATCACAATGATTGATTCATTTTACCTCTTTTTTTCTTCTTCATTTTATATTTCTCTGTTGTGCGAATCAGTGGATGTATCTACTGTATTATGCATGTATGTGTGTTTGGCTATAACAGCTGATATAAACAACAAATCCACGTGGACGGAGGACGAGATGAAAACGATTAACAATTAATAGCGATGAACAATACGTGACGGGACGTGACGAACAATCAAAGTCAAATAATTTATACGGCTCCAAACGCCTAGAACATGGTGCATGAAACAACCAATCAAAATAAAGCGTTGACGGACGGCGCAATTAACGACGCCTACATGAAATGGCACGATTGACAAGAATGTGCTAATTAAGTTGATCTATTTACAAATTTACAATGTTCGTGTTTACTTTCAGCAATTAAAAGTACGATAAAATGATGGCATAAATAATTATTTACATATTGACAATAAAAGTTTGTGTTCAATACAAAAACACAACATAGAAAAATGCGATGTTTCCATGTGAAAACAAGGCAAACATAATATCAATACAAAACAAATGCGGCAATTTGCGAGGTTGAATGTAGGTCAAGCGCAGACGCTACACTAACCCCCACCTAGACCCTAGCTTGCGTAAGCCCCGAGGGGTCGATAAATCCAAAAATATGAAAGCGAGTAATTGACGCGGTGCAAAATGTCCGTCAAGCAGTGTACATACATTTCGTGAATAAAAATACAATATATCACAATGCAATATATAGATAATCGTTTGAAAATGTGTAGTTATTGTTAAATTAAAATTAGGAATTAAAATTAAGCCAGAAATGGAGTCGCACAGATCTGGGTCAATTTTAATTTAATGGTTACAAACAAGTACAATCAATAATCCTATTTGTATTTATCCACTTGGAATCAAGGTAAAGCTAAGAAAACACAATGTAAACAAGATATTCCCTTTTCGTAAGTTTAATATTATAAAGATAATTGCACAAGGTAGTCGGCAAATCCAATGGATAGCATGAAAACTATTGAATAGATATAGAATACATAATTACAATTGCAGACGATCAGAGGAATATTATCATAATCGTAATAACCTGGCAAAGGCAATACATGTAAAAACAGAAAGAATCATGATAAGACGTTGGTGGCAATAGCAGACAGAGGAGTGTTATCATGACCGAAATTTAAAACGGCCAACCGAGGCTGCATAATCACGAAACTTAATGATCATCATAAGACATAAGATAATAAGCACGATATTGAAATGTGATAGCATTGTGATAAAACGAATCATATGACTGAGTTCACACGCACAATACAATGAATGCTTACGCTATCGAATCGATGATGATAAGAAAATAAAGTCCGAGTCCATTTCAGCGAACGACCGAAAGCGAAGGACGCGACGGACGATGATCGACGCTAGAAGAGCAAAGAGCGAACATGAAGCGAAGTTGAAGAAAGCGAAGCGAAGTGAAGAAACGCAGGTGAGTCGAAAAGGGCGTCTCGACGATGACCGGAGACTTGATGATGGAACGCGCTCCGAGATGGGCCTGAAGAGGCGCGGATACGTGAAGAAACGAACGAAGAAAACATTCCGGAAACTGATTATAAAAATGGTTTACAATCAGACAGTTCGGGAACGATGACGCAAACGATGTTGAAGAATCAGGAAAATGTCAATATGATGGACGATCGCAACGAAGGTTTGAGATCGTAAAACATGTTTGATAATGAAGACGACGACGATGAAAATGACGAGTAAACTGAATGACAACAAGATGTCGACGTGACATTGTCGATTGGTCATGAAAGTTCGCTACATAACTTGTAGACTGAAAACAAAACGACGAGTCGATAACAGCTGATATAAACAAAAAATCCACGTGGACGGATGAGGAGATGAAAACGATTAACAATTAATAGCGATGAACAATTCGCGACGGGACGCACGTGACAAACAATCACAGTCAAATAATGAAATTATAGAGCGACTGAAGAAATCCAGAGCGCGCCGAGCCTTTTATACGGCTCCAAACGCCTAAAACAATGGTGCATGAAACAACCAATCAAAATAGAGCGTTGACGGACGGCGCAATTAACGACGCCTACATGAAATGGCACGATTGACAAGAATGTGCTAATTAAGTTGATCTATTTACAAATTTACAATGTTCGTGTTTACTTTCATCAATTAAAAGTACGATAAAATGATGGCATAAATAATTATTTACATATTGACAATAAAAGATCGTGTTCAATACAAAAACACAACATAGAAAAATGCGATGTTTCCATGTGAAAACAAGGCGAACATAATATCAATACAAAACAAATGCGGCAATTTGCGAGGTTGAATGTAGGTCAAGCGCAGACGCTACATGTGCAGGAATATTGCTTGTCTGTATGGGTGATGTGCGCTTCGTGCGATGCGCGATTCACATGCATTACAGTGCAGTTTGGTCGCTATCATCAGGCCGTATTTTCAGCAGTGATTTGAAGCACGATATTAAAACATGTCAGAACCACGAATGAATGTTACAACGAATTTTTACGAAGGACGAGGAGTCATGTACAAACATAGGATCGGCATTCATTGAATCATTTTGGTAATTTTGTATTACTTTATCAGAATATATATTTTGACACTGTACTGACGCGTAAGGATTAAACGGTGATATCTGAAAACGTTTTCGTGCAGCTTGTAGCTAGGCCTTAGGTCGAGCTAGCCAGTATGCAAAGCTGACTCCGTTGAATATGCACGGTTATGAATACGTTTAGAATTAATGTATATAAACAATTCATAATTTATCTTTAGGAGAATTGTATGAGAATATGATTCCAACGTAGAATAATTGTTGCTCAATCATATTTTTCGCAATGTTTTGTAGTGACATGCACGCACAATTTTGGCAATAAAAACGTTTTCAAACATCGTATGAAGAACAACTTCTTTTTTCCAGAAAGATAACAATATATGCTACAATTTGTATGTAAACATTTATTATGTTTAGTTACTCATTGTATTGTATGTTATAACCCTCCTCGCCCATATGTAAAAGTTGTCCCATTTGCTCCCTCGCGCACGTGCACAACCAACGCCCGTAATAACACTATGTGTAAATTTGGCCTACGAACTCGTTACCCGGCAATTAAATGCAACCTTTAAAATACAAAAACAAATCAATAACTGGGTCACTCGGCATTCAATGTGAATATTTCTCTCTTTAACATGTGAGAATTTGAAAGAAATTGGATATTTCTTTTCGTCGAAGTAGCATTTTTACCAACTTCTCGCCGTGTCGAGGGCACGGCTTTTTTGTATTAGATAACACGCACTTAATACGGCAATGGTAGGTTTTGCATGGCCAATTTCGAAGGGCTGTTACTCGACTTCTGAATATCCTGTGAAGCTGGGTCTATCGGTATTCTGGGAAGAATATCTCATTCTACATGTAAGACTTATGCGGATTGGGTGATGAATGATGTCGGAAATAATGCAAAACTAAGGAGGTGTTTGTGCTCTTACAGAATAAGCTTCACAGACAGTGCAGGTCATTGGCATATCGGACGATGGGGTCATATGACTGCTACATTCATTGGTGGGTGAACATATGTACAGTATTTTGTACGTACATATTGTTTGTACATATCTTTGTGCGCTTAACATTATGGAGATCAAATATGTTTGAAATCATGTAACGTTAGTGTTTTTTAATTTCATTATAGAGAACAAAATAGCTGATTTCGAGCGATTTCCGCTCGAAAAATCTGCAATCTATTTCCGATAATGGACAAGTCCAAATTGTCGAAGTGTATACGTGCTTTCGCAGTTGTTGCGATTGCAAGATCACGTGACAACATTCTAGTACGGCCGGATTTCAAAACGACGTAGCAGCCGCCGCTTTATGTATAATGTCAATGGACCCTTTACTTCCTGGCATGACACCCGAAACTAAATGAAGATATTTATTCAAGAATATTAATTTCATGACACTTTCAGTGCTAATTATGCAAAGAGAGCAACATCTGTCTAACATTTCCAACAAATTCAATCATTTCTGTCACATTATAATGCAACAAACTGAATTTTAATGAACATATTTCGAAACTCGAATGCCACTATAATCACACGGCTGGCGGCGCACTGCATTGCATGCAAATCAAGCTGCATGCAGTTCAAGCACTGTCTGCATTGTGCGTACTGTACCCGGGCCGCACCGGGCCGTGCTAGCTATGTTTCGCTCGGGAAACTGCAACAAACACAGTCTCAAATGAAGGGTAAGAATTGTCTTTGTATAGAAAAGCATTGAAATGTATTTTAGATATTCCATACTAAGGGGAAATCATATCAAGTTTGTCAGAAATGAATACTAAGTAGTTGATCGGGTTCTTGATTTCGTTCTGCAGTTATACGAAACACGAAACCATTGGGCCCAATTGCATATGTTTGAGTGCAATGTACGGCGCGGCACGAAGAAAGGAGAGTCATTTTTGTCAATCAAAATCGAGTTGTATCCTTGAATTTTAAACAAACGATCGTATTCCTTGAATTATCTGAAAATGTATATTGTTCTCGATATATGTTAGGCAATGACAGTGTTATAGAGTTGATATTCATGAATAAATATCTTCATTTAGTTTCGGGTGTCATGCCAGGAAGTAAAGAGTCCATTGACATTATACACAAAGCGGCGGCTGCTACGTCGTTTTAAAATCCGGCCGTACTAGAATTTTGTCACGTGATCTTGCAATCGCAACAACTGCGAAGGCACGTATTCTGGACCGCGTATGCAGCTCATGAATAATTCACGAAGCTTAAACTTCAGTGCGCTGTGCGTGCGTTAGCGCAGGGATTTGATTTTATGGGAATTTCGGTGCAAAACTTTTCCATAGCTTTCGTTCATCTAAAGATACTACTAGATTGATTATACGTACTCACTTCAAATTACATTCATTTTGATAAAAGATTTGGAATATTCGCCCCAACGATTTGGAATAGTTTACCACAAATAATAAGAGAACTTCCATCTATTACTACATCACACTTAAAGGGATAGTTGAGTTTTGGTACAGAGGGCGCTACACAAAATAATTTTGTTGCGAGATAATGAAACAGACTGAGTGTCAAATGCAAAAGAGCATACAATTTTAATGACAGAATAAACTTTATTTGATCAAAATCGGTTCAGAAATTGCTGAAATATCCATAAACATAACCATTTGTAATAAATGTGAATTTTGTTGCAAGATAATGAAAAACTGAGTGTCAAATTCAAAAGTGCATACAATTGTAATGACATAATAAACTTTATTTGATAAAAATCGGTTCAAAATGGCTGAAATATCCATAAACATAACCATTTGTAATAAATGTGAATTTTGTTGCGAGATAATGAAAAACTGAGTGTCAGATTCAAAAGAGCATACCATTTTAATGACAGAATAAACTTTATTTGATCAAAATCGGTTCAGAAATGGCTGAAATATCCATAAACAACCATTTGTAATAAATGTGGGGCCCCACACTTATTCGATAATTTTGAACAAACCGTTACAAAATTCAAACAAATGCTCTTTTCGAAAAATTGCAAAAGAGATTTTTAAATAGTTGTTGATTATCTCTCTATCTGATCACTATTTCAACAAAACATCACATGCACAATATTTTATTTCAAATGGTTGAAACCGATGAGTGTTTAGAGAGAGCCCTCTTGAGTTTAAACGGCTCTTTTTGAACATGCTGAATGATAACAGGATGTGTACTAAGTCATTTGTAATTTTGCATTCCTTTCGAGTTATAACTATTAGTTTGTTATGTAATGGTGCAGGTTTTGGTTACTAAAATTCAGTTTGACCAACACTTTAATACCAGAACTCAACTATCCCTTTAAAGACCCGCCCTTTCCCTGTTTTGTGATTGACTATTAAGTTAATATTTGTATGTATGTAATTATTAAATTTTTCATTGTATACTTTTATTTATATGTCTTTCGTATGCGCTATGATACCCGCGTGAATAGCGTATTCAAATAACAGTTATTATTATTATTATCATTATGACAGAATGATGCGGTCAGGTGCAGAAATGATTTTGAATTTGTCATTGCATAGCTTAGTAAGGGCGCCCTACTCAACAATGAGGGCGCTATTTATAAAACAAAACTAAAAACGTGAGAAAGGCAAGAGTATACGGTAAGCTTCCAAACGATATATTACATGTTGAGAAAGATTTGACGGAAGTGTTACAAAATTATAAATCAACTTGTCACTGCAATTCACCATGAATATGACCGCCATTGGCAATAGTGACTATGTGACACTCAGAGGGTTAATCACTTGATTGAGTGATAGATCTTCCTTCGGTAAAGAAAAGGAATAAATATCAAATTGAATTTATTTATAAAAAAAAAGTGTTGGACTCGGATTCGGACTCGGACTCGGACTCGGACACGGATGGTCTGGACGCGGACTCGGCCTCGTACTCGGATGGTCTGGACTCGGCCTCGGACTCGGACTCGGATGCAACACTGTTCATTAGTGTGACCCCCAGTAAGGTAGCTACGGTCACTCCTCTTTCTTAGAACAGAGGTATTAAAAATGTCCCTTTAGTATGAAGATAATTATCATTGAAAATCATTATTTCAAAAGCGTTAGCAACGCTTTTGATAGAAAAGTACAATTGTCGTAGCTGAACACGTCCGGCCAGCGCGCGTGGGAAACCTTCCCGACCCGACTGAATTTTGAGCCGAGCGCGCGCAAATTCCATGAATTCTGTATCGTCTGTAAACATACACGGGTGCGGATATCGTCAAACTGATGATTATTACTGCGAAAAATCTACGGCAGGCCATCAGTATTTGGTGATAAAATATGAACTCAATATTCGTTTTTTTTCACTAGGTAAACAGTGTTCGTTTTCTTTCAAACTTTAACAAATCTTTCAATTGTATTTTACAATGATATTGATGTATAGGATTGAAGTCTCAAATGTCATTTTGTGCAATATCTGACACTGTACAGGTATCACTTTAACTAAAAATGCCTAAAAATGAATTGAAGCAGGATGCAGTGCACACATCTGAGTGTGGAACCTCCATGATATAAACTTAAACAAATGTTTGCAAATATTGAACAAAATCGAAATAATATCTCTCTGTCAACGTGAGTAGATGTACTCAGCGTGTACGTCTGTACCAAGCTATACAGCGATTGTCTACATGTGATGTCACAAATATGACGTCATTTTTCTTCGCCCGGACTCAATTGGTTTACGGGGGTTCCTAAAGTGAATTTAAAGTTGATTTTTTTTTTTTTTTTTACCGGGTTTTCCCACGAGGAAAATATGTTTTTATTAGTAATCTTCATTAAAATCTACCTTGGCTACAGTAAATCCCAAATTTGAGGTAGTTTTCTTGTCTGTGGAGCTTTACGTTCAACTTTCGGGGGTGCGGGGGGGGGGGGGATTTATTCATTCATCCCCCCCCCCCTCCCCGATAAATTGGTACTACGTACGGATCGACGCCCATGCCTCATTCCCTCTGGCGTCCAGTGGAGTGCTGAACAAATAAAGTTGTCATGGTTCTCTCCTGAGTAAACGCCCAATCTCCATACTATGTTCATTTGTATAATGTATTTATGCTTTATTCATTGCAGTGTTTACACGACCGCGACGACGATGCGTTGGATCCTAGTACGAGCCTACTCTTCGTATGGAAGTTTGTATGGAGGCGTGTGTGTAGACAAGGATATAAGAGATCGATCCCCCATATTTATATTCTCAATACATTTATTTTGTTAATTTAGCCAAAATAATTCCTATGAAAGGAAAAAAAAGTGTACATAGAAAGATACATATTGTATCTTTTTAAAAAGGAGCATATAATTTGATTTAGAAAAAAAAGAGAAAAGAAGGGAAAAAATAGATTGGCGTAAATATTCAAAATGAATGAAGAACGCCAAAAATGCAAAACAATAACAACAAGTTCATGTGTGCTATACAGGGTAGCCCCAAACAAGCGGAACGGGGCAGTTCCCAGAATATAGTAACAACATGATTATGTCCATCGGGGTATCTTTTCCAATGAAACACGATACCAAGAACACTAATTTTGGTCACTCTGAGTGACACCCTGTATTATTTTGGGAATGCATGATTGCAGTTGGGTTGATTGGGGTTGGGGGGCAAAATGGGGGGGGGGGGGGGGGGGTGTGGTGATAAGTAAAACAATTAGAGGCGCACACCTCATGAATTTCCTGATACGTATCACTCAACACATTAAGTAAACCAAACATGAGATCATAAATCTGTTGTCTAAACAATGTGTAGGTGTGTCAAGCGCAAACAGCAAACATACTTTAAAATATTCCATGGCTACGATCACACCTCACCCTTTGAACACGGTTCGTATTGGTGCAACATGTGATTATCTGTGTCGCAAATAACACATGACTCTCACATTTAACACTAAAAGACTAGGCTTATCGGACATTCAAAAGACTCAAAGTGTGTGTGATACGGTGTGTTTGTGGAAGGAGGGGAGGGGGGGGGGGGGGCGTATCAAATGGCCCCCTCTAATCTCGGATTTTACTACTCGACCACGACCAAATTTTACATGCGCATATTTTCCTTGCAAAAACATGGATTTTAGGTTAGTCATACCCTTGTCTTTTTAGGGTTAAGGTGCTATCACGAAAAATGTGCACGCTAAATAACATGGAAACGGACGAACACGCGAAAGTAAGAACGATAACATCAACATACAAATTAAGAGTTAAACTTGAACGTGGACACGATGTTCCGAGCGCTTTTTTAAAAAGCGCTATAATTATAGAAATTATTATTTTTATTAGGCTAAATTAGAGAAAATCAACATGTTTGGCACCTCCGGCGACACAAGTCATCGGCACATACCAATTCCCAGTATACCTTTATCTGCTCCAAGACATTACTACATCAAGTATCACGTATCAAGTATGTATAATAAGTGTGTTCATCCGACCAACTTAAAGGAGAAAATCAAAGAAAACCCCTAAATATGACGATATTCATATCTACAGAAAGCTTATAAGCCATATAATGAGCTTGACTGACATTCACACAATATAACGCGTCCATAAAAGCGAAATTAGGGTGAAAATATCACCCTATTCCCAGGGACAAATTCGCTCAATCGCTACACGAAACGGCCTTTAGCTGTGACGTAAGAACCGGGCTTGAAGCCCAGGCGGCTGCCGCGGTTGTATGTAGATAAGCGTATAGCATACCAGGCTGGAAAGACAAGCTTCAACTTATGTGCTATTTTTCCCTTACCAAGAATAAATTATAATACTACATTGTTTGTAATTTGCTTCTCATTTATATTTTCATCATGATTTTCCAACAAATGTATTGTTTGTGACAAAAAAAGTTGAAAAAAGGTGAAAAAAGAAGGGGAAACTATACGACTGTGTCGTGCAGTAGGCCTGCACAGATTTTTTACCAACATGTAGTTTCACTTTGACATATCAGACGGAGAATTTACCACCCTCCATTATGGAAACAAACAGTTAATAATCATTATGAATCAAATGAAAAAGAAAAAAAACGAAGAATAGTTATTACTTTAGTCGATCTATCATGGCTAGTTTCATGGTTTAGCTTGAAAAGTCGAGTGAATTAGATTCGCGATCTCCTGTGTTGTTACGATTCATCCGCGATTTCTCTGAACATTGGCAGCCGCATTACCTATACGGCTGATAGAGCTCGCGGATTTACATTTCCTGCGCGCGCATCAAAACAAACGAGTGCACGTGTTAGCTAGCTAGCTTGTTCCTCCACGGATACTTCGAAGTCCATTAACAGGCTGTTTTGTTGAAATTCTTCATCCATGTTGAACTGTCAGATGTAATTCTAGAGCGAGATCGTGATCGTCACGACTGTAGAAAGCTTCGAATATATAGCGCATACGTTGGAACTACTTTTAGTTCAATAACATACACAATATGCATAGTATACGGCCGGGTATACGATCGTGCGCTTGCATGTATTTCTCGATGGACGAAACTTTTACGAAACGAAACAAAACCAAAACAAAACGGTGAGAAAGATACTATTCTCCCAGTTATTGACATATTGAAATGGATAAGAAATATTATATATTGTTATAACAAAGGCAATTCTAGCTCGGAACATGATTCTACGAGGTAATTTTCTTTTGAAACACAGCTATAATAGATTTGTTTTTCATACTATCTCCGTGTACATAATGAACAACAATTCGGCAAAATGGATTGAGTTGTAAACAGTTATTTTACGGAGATTGACACTTTTTCAATGCCAATAATGACATGAATATTGACAATAGGATATGTTTCAGGACATGAGAGGACAACTGTGTGTCAGATATTGATTATTCAGGCAATATTCAATCGTTTTGAGAGAGTAGAACTGCGTCCACTCTATGAACAATTGCGTGTAGATCGCCGTTCGAGCTAGAGCTGTCGGGAGCGCAAAGCCCGGCTCTTACGTCACGCACAGAGCCACTTTGCTGTGCCGATTTCATGGTAAAGGGGAGGGTCAATTCACTAAAATTTCATTTTCATAAAACATGAAACTGAACACTTTCAGGACTTGTTAACTGCACAAATTGCTTTAATAACTCATTCTATCATAAAATAAACCATAATAACTTGATTCTATTCCCTTTGAATTTCTACTTTAAACAATGTACACGATTGGATATTATGCATTATAAAATTGGTAGAAGAATCCCTGCATTCTGATTGGTCAATTAGCGTGTAAAAGTTTTTCTTTACTGATGCATGGCTCACTTTAGTTTGATTTTCACAGTTTTTTACGCTCATTTTATATAACAAATGCTGCACAGGCATATTTCGTGGATCAAAAAAAAAGTAAATAAAAAATTTAAAAAAATGTATATCATTGAAAAAAAAAAAAAAATGTATATCATTGAAAAAAAAAAATGTTGTATTTTAAAATTGATATAAATTTTGTTTATATCATTTAAAAAAAAAAAAAATGTTTTAAAATGTGAAAATCCATTTTTTACAGGCATGGGTCGGTACTTTTGAAGCCATGGGTCGGTACTAATTTGTTTAGCCAATTCAGCCATTACTGGGAAAAAGTCTGATTTTCACATTTTTTCGCGCCCATTTTTATAAAACAAATGCTGCACAGGCATATTTCGTGGATCGGTAAGAATTGTATGCACTCGTTTAACTTTGGAATGGTCTAAAACCCACTCGCTGCGCTCGTGGGTTTAAACCATTCCAAAGTTAAACTCGTGCATCCAATTCTTACCGATCCACTCATGCCTGTGCATCATTTGTATAATAACACAAAAGAGGAGCATTTTCCGCATCCCCTATAGTGCTTTATATACATTACAAACGTATTGATATTTGACCACACGTACTGGATAAACCCCAATTTTGAGTCACGATTGTGTTGGCTAAAGGTACATATTTATATACATTCATCCGCTGGATACACATAATACGGACGATGTAGGCTATCTCAAACAAGGACCATTACACAAGGATTAGATATTAACTCAACTTCCGGGGATTAACACTTATATTACGATTAGTGTACCGCCCACATTATAACTTTACTGTATGTGGTTCATTGCTATCCGATGAACAAAGTCATTCTTCGTATATTTAGTGCATTGGATACTAACATAACAATCAGCATCACGTTTAGTCCGAAAAACGAGTCTACGTGGGGTTTAATACGTCTTGTATATCGATAGTTTTACTCTACCCCACCTACCTTCGAGCGGACTATAGAGACATATTTTTCGGTCTACATTAAGACAGTATTACTTGATACTATTTAATAACGTTCGAGTGCCAATATCATCTCGATTGAAAATGATTGGGACATGTTAATTGGAAATGACATACAGATAAATATTGTTTGTTAATCATATTTATGTTATAGTTTAATTGTGACATTTTCATTTAAACTGATATAAACGTATATAAATACTTTTATTTTATATTCATAACTATGACTTCGCTCGACCCGATGCCGGCTGTTGAGGTATGTATACCATTGATATATAGAAAGAAAATTATAAGAATATGTTATATTTTCAAGATTATTTTGTATGTTACATTGAATTATGAATATGCCATTGAGGATGTTAACACATTGACATTTAAACTGAATTGATTCGTTCTTATTGTTTATGATATATACATGTACTTGTTAGTTTTACAACGTGAGATGATTATGTATTGTTATTGTTCAGATGCATATACCATTACACACTGATAAGTACGTGCAGTTGCATGATGACAACACAGACTACACGTTTGTACTATTTACTGTATCTTTTATAATTAATACATTAATTAATTATTGTATCTGGCTTATGCACTGGAATAAACCGACGAATTCGTTATGTCATACCCTTCACTGAAAATACTATCAATCGGGAGAGTGTTAAACGCAATTCTGATTTGTACATAATTGAGTTTTCTGTCTGTGAAGTTTTAGTGCGGGATTTGTATGTGAATAAATCATGATGATAATATAGCCTACATTAATAACCTTAACTCATGCACAGGAATTGACAAATATTTGTTTACACGGTTTGACTTGGAGTGAACTCATGATTAATATGATTTACGTGAACGATCAATACAGTTTATCTTTAATAAATGGTATTGTCCACAACACATGAAAAAACAAGGCTAGCATACTCTTACTGACACAGTATTACATTTAGATACATCACAACCTTATCGCAATGTATGTAGACCCACGGCTAATTACGAGTGCAAAAGAATAATGTTTTTGAAGGGATCTAGTAACTTTGTCGACAAGTGCAAACAGTGAGGAATGGTTGGTGAAATAGTTTTGTGATCTGAGTACTGAGTGATAATTTTACATTAAATGGATATTATATGGCCGATAAATGGGCGCCACTGATTGGTTAAAATTCAATCGTAAATATCTTGTTAACAAAAGGAAACAAAATTGTAAAACCTTAACCTGTCTCATGCGTATATATAGATGATACGCAGCAAGGTATGTGAGAACCGCTATAATAATTAATATAGCTACAAGTAAGTATTGAGGATTTAGACAATGTTACTAGATCCCTTTATAGTACGATTATCGTTTACAAGCGGTTATAGGTACACTGTGTGTTCAGACTATTCATAGACAAGGACGTTATCCATATTGTGTTACAGCATTATGATAATGAGCATGAAATAAGATACCTATCTATTTCTAGCATTGACGAGTAAGCAATTATGTATATCCATAAATATTTAATATGTATCAAGGTACAAATTAAATTCCCGGAAATATGATTATGCCATGTATTCGAGCATGAGTTTGTGCAATACAAGTATTAATGTCAAGATGATTGACACATGGTTTCGTACGTTTGATTTTATTCAACAGCATAATGTACAAGATGCCAAACGCAATAAACGCAAATCTGGTAACTTTGTTCACGTGTCTAAAAACTAACCAATAAAGGCTTATATCAGGTGTTATTCGTGATCTCATATGTCTACTGAGTGATGTGTGACAATTCAATGGAAAATGAATGTCATAATTATGACTGATCAACAAATACAAGTGGACATTTATGTTTTTGAAAATAACGTTCTTGGCGGCTGCATGGGTTATATATTTTCCGTAATACTGTTATATTAGTCCCGTATTACTATACGCTTTTAGCTATCAATCTTACGTTTGCAACTTTGTTTATTATTATTGATGTTTAATACGTGAACAAGTAGAGAAAATTAGTATTTCCCTGGAATCAAACAAAAGACCCCTGGATGTATAGGCCGGTGTTTGGCCCTTTAATGTATATAAGTACCCACCCCCTCCCCCTGCCCAAACCCCTTTTATTGCTCGAGCTATAGTCTTGCCTGTCAGACTCTAAGCGTGATCCTTCGGACTTTCCCTATACTACTGATTTTGCATCATTCGGATCGGAATTGTGCCTTACTGTGGTGTCTGACGTCACGAGTACAGGTATGGGTCCCTGGCAGGTACAATAAATCGGCGTTCATGAAGTCTTGGGTTCGAATCTGGCGGCGAAACCAATTTTTTCTTTTGCTATTTTTGCATGTACTTCATATATTTCTCACCCATTTCCTCTTCTTAAAGGGACTTAGTAACATTGTCCGAATCCTCAAAATAAAATTTTCATTCTAGCGGTTCCCTCGTACCTTGTTGTATTCGTATTAACAATAAAATAATTGGACAGGTTTCGGTTTTTCAAATTTCCCTTCCGTTACAAAGATATGTACGATTGAAGTATTCAGATAAGAAAAACTCCGGGCGAGTTTTTCTTCTGTGTACAAAGTGAGTGCAGTGAGTTATTGAATATCACTTTGCATTTTCACTCATTACTTGGCCATGCAATGTCCATTTGACTTGAAATTTTCACACAATACCCTGTGAACATATGAGATAACAATAATATACATTACATCAACCATTCATCACTTTTTGCACATGTCAACAAAGTTACTAGATCCCTTTAAACTAATAAAATGTATAGTGACTATTTCCAAATCCTTTCCATGATTTAATACAACAACAACAAACAGACGCCGTATGAGAAGAGTGAAGAAGCTGAAAGGTCACGTGACGTAAACGTTCCGTTAAGTTATGATGCTCCACCATCGTACAATGCAACTGACACAGGTTTGTTTCTGTTCAAATGAGTTTTGTTTACAACATCATATCATTATCGGCTACATGTACGTAAATATCCGCTAGTTGGTTTAAATGACAATGAAATCCAGACAAATTGTTGTATGCACTATGAGACATTAAATAGGATGAAAAGTCCCTGGAAATTTGGGCAAAATCGGTCAAGAAATAAGAAAACTATGGCTCTGTGAAAACAGCTATTTATTTATACGAGTGACTCAAATTGGCAACGCACTCTGGCAAAGTTGTGGACCACTCCCAATAGGTTTTCTACGCAAAATTTCAATTTTGTTCAATTTTCTCAAAATGTATGTTTACCCTTCGTTTAAGTTCAACATAATGGTTTGTATAATGCATTTATACATAACATATCACATATCATGAGTTGGGGGAATGGAAAAGCGCGACTATGAAGAAAACTGTAAAAATGGGAATATTTGTGTACATAACATATGGGGCGTAGTCCAGACACTTATAAGAGTGCGTTGCCAATTTGTATTCCCAATAGGAAAAATTGGACATCTTTAAAGAACCACAGTTGTCTTGTTTCTTGCCCGATTACGATCTTACTTTTAGAGAATCTTCCTCCAAATCTCTTCAGGCCTATGGTAGCAACATTTTGTTTTGGTTTCATTGTCCTTTTAACATTTTTCGTATCTCTTTTGTCGGCATCACCAAGTCATAATAACCCTTAATGAGAACTATACTGAGACTGCTTACATCCACGTCAGTGGTTACATTTAAAAAATCATAATACGTTAATTTTTGTTTATATATGACATCTGTGTCGCAACGTCAGAATGCTGGCTTGCAAAAGGAGGCTGCCTTGCTAAATCGTCGCTGGGCAATAAAAAGGGCAAAATGGCCGATATTATCGTCAAATATCGATTTTGTTTTTATTTTATTTTCAGATAGAGTTCTTTAAAACCTATCCGATGATATGTTTAGAATTCCCATATGTGCCCCACTTTTTGAGAAAATCAAAAATAACAAAAGGACAAAATGACAAAATTGCACGTATTTGGGCAACAAAAAGGACAAAATCGTTTTCACGAACTGCCGAGAGGTGTTATTTGGTTAAGAATCAATGTATAACGAATGATTGTGCTATTTTACTACTTTTCCGTAAGAATATAGCATTGATCACAATATCCACACATGCGTACGGCCACAAGTTTAACCAATTTTAATTTAAGTGACTACGAAATAACCCTTGCATGTTTGGCATACACGACTAAACGCGCATATGATATGGGCAATAAAAAGGACAAAAATGGATTTGCCCTTTTAGCTGCCCATTATTGCGCCAAGTCGCGCGCATTGCATGTGCATTATCAATGCGCGTAAAAGGGCAATTCGCGTTTTGTCCTTTTGCATGCCCAATATCGACGCGATATCGTGCATGTAAAAAGGGCAAATTCAGAAATGCGTTAATAACTCCGTTAAAAAGAACTGAGCGTAGGCCAAATTAAACGACTAGATCGCTTTATAGCCTACATTACTGTTTCACTAAACAAGATTACTGGATTTGGCATTTGAAAAATATAATTGCCCAAAATGTCAAATGTTGTTTCTTCCAAAAAAGTAAGTATCGTTTTTAGCTATCGATACCGTCAATTTGTCCTTTTAATTGCCCAGCGACGAAATTAGGAAGTCTACTGGATGATAAGACTATTAAAGTTATATTCAAAGAACGGTTTTCTTAGATTCTTCAAGTATGATTATTTATTGGTAAGCCTTTAGTTAGACTTCGGTTGATTAACAAATTGCAGCCCGCGTCCTGATGAATAATCCTCGAAATACATTGGGCTATGTTATTATATTGTTGATAAAAAGGAAGGTTTATACGGTTATAAACCGAACACAAAAAGTAACTTCCCCCCTAAGCAATTGCCCATAATTTCATAACCAAAAATCGTATCAAGATTTCGTCTTGCCAAGATATCCCTATGGTAGTTAGGAAAACATTGTGTAAAAATAGGAGGTAACCATTAATCCATGGTTGAGTGAGCACACATTACAGACAAAATAGTCATATTTCAACATTCGCAAAAGTATTATCATCATTACAAATTATTGAGAATTGGAAAATTAAAAAATGCACTGTTTTACAATTGTAATTATTGCATTTTACCACATGTGCCATATAAAAAAACCCAAAATGAATGGCATATCAAACAGCATTGTTTCATAGCCATGATCAATGCATTCCGCACATGTGCTGATTCACATCAATCTACAGGCACGCGCAATACCTTGTGACTTTTGAATTGGGCCATTTTGTCTTTAATCTGTGCTCATTCAGCGATAAAGTAATGAATATCTCTGATTTTCGCACATATCGATCATAACAACTGTGCCAATATTGTGGTAAGATGTCATCTTTAAACAATTATCGGTTATGAAATTATGGGCAATTGCTTAGGGGGTAAGTTACTTTTTGTGTTCGGTTTAGATATGCAGATTCATCTTAATTTGTTTAGCGGTTAATTTTATAACTTCATCTTCATTTCATTTTCGTAGTATGAAGTGGCATTTATACATATTGATGGGTCCATCCTGAGCTCGTTTACCTTCATAGTGGTTTGTATTACATTTGAATTTAAGTGTTAATTTGTTTCATCATTTAACGAGTTATTATAATGTATGCGTGTATGTATTTCTTAAGGTATACGTTTAATTTGTTATCATTCTAATTGTATTATAATGATAATAATACATATGTATATAGCTCAAATTGCCAACATTTGAAATACATGTTTATACAAATTAACAACGAAAATGCTAGGGTATATGAACATTTATATATAGTTATAATAATAATCTTGTTCACATGTTTTAATTATTTCATTATTACGTCATTAAATGTTGAATAAGTTTGTTGAGATTTAGTTATATGTTAAAATAGTACTAAACAAAACAAAAACAAATAAATACATTTCTCAACCAATCAGTAAGCAATCAATTGCAATCAATGAATCAATCAGTAAATACATGAATAAATCAATTAATAATTGATTAATTGAATGATTGATTATTGACTGATGAAAATAATTGTGCTCGTCATTATTTGTATTTGTTCGTCAGATGAAGCGCCACCAAGCTACAATTCTGTGTTCGGGAAGATCAAGGGGGCCAAGGAAGAGGCGAGCAACCCAGCAGACTACATGGTCAAACTTGCCAAAGTCCTAGTTGGGACATGTAAGTCTATACAATTTGGAAACGTTTTCGTTTTCGTTTTAGATTTTTTTCTTGCTCTTATAATTCCCTTTTCAACTTATTTTTCTTCTTGATCTTCTTCTTATCGTCCATTGTCTTGTTGTTGTTGTTGTTCTTGGTTTTCTTATTCTTCTACTTCTCGTTCTTTTTTATTTTGTTTTCTTCGTCTTCTTCTTAAATTCATTCTTCTTATTCTCCGTCTTTTCCTCCGTTTTTGTCTCCTTATACTTCTTCCTTTTTTCCTTCTTCTTATTGTTTGTTTTCTTTTTCTTTTTTGTTCTTCTTCTTCTTCTTCTTCTTCTTCTTCTTCTTCTTCTTCTTCTTCTTCTTCTTCTTCTTCTTCTTCTTCTTCTTCTTCTTCTTCTTCTTCTTCTTCTTCTTCTTCTTCTTCTTCTTCTTCTTCTTCTTCTTCTTCTTCTTCTTCTTCTTCTTCTTCTTCTTATTCTTCTTCTTATTATTATTCTTATGTTTCTTCCCCTAATCGTCTCATAATCTAATCTGATAACAACAAGTAAGTACACAATAACATTGTAATACCATATTATCCACATAGCTTAACATCAGATAAGCAACACCAATGTTAATTGCACACAGACTGCACTGAGTAACATGGGTGTCATACGCAAAAACGATTCTAGCTATATCATGCCTCGATGTAGGAGCGTAAAATATTATACACCTACATTGCACAAAAAGAGATACAATACAACGTAAATGAACGATTTGATCAAAAGTTGTGTTTGGTTTCATGACCAGGTTGCTTTGTTAATGTACATGTATCTTATTATAGGTTTTCCCGGCCTATTTCCTAAATTGCTCGCCCAAATTCGTTATGAGCATTCAAATTCACGCAACTGATGTGGATGTGTCACGGCTCTTGTCATTCAAATGTGTATTCCGAGCATTAATATTCATATATATTTCATCCTTTCAGATCTAAATTTCACCATTTAATCGTTTGCGAATATTAATCAGTCACATTTTCGTGATTTGTTGTGGAATTTTCAACACATGTATCTGTATTAAACATTGTGCTTTATGTTGTGTTTACCTTTATTCATTTTAGCAAATCTTTCCGGTATCATCATGCGATATCTTGTTCATTTCCTAAATCTTTAATTTCATCAGTCCGCTAGCTCAAAATGAAATACAAGTCACGGTGGCGTGAACCGAGAACATTCACTATTTAGTCATGACATGAAAACAAAATAATACAAATATTAATCGTCATTATGTGATCTTTCTTGATCTAAATTTTCTCGACTAAATGTATTTGTTTGGTAAAATCAGCATAAAATAAAACAAATGTAACAATATTTTCCTTGTTTGTTTGCCTTTTTTCTTTCAACAGTATGTGTCACTATCATAATGGCGATCTTTCTTGCAATTCCAATCACGATGGTTGTTATAGGTAAGTAATATTGTTCGCAACTCAGTAATAACTATTCGTGTGCAGTCAATACTGTTGACTTTCAAATAAAGTTTCAGCTCTGGCTATGTACGATTCTAATAGCGCTTCACAGAGACGATTGTCAAATCAAATACCTGACCATGCTGACAACAACCTACCCGATCGGACTGGGCTCAGTCTACATCTTCAAGATCGTGATTAAACCTAAAGATTATGATGCTGCTGATCCAGAGAAGCTTCCAGTCCCCAGATGAATAGGATAATTTCAAATATATTTTGTAAATAATCATTTCCAACCAGCACGAAGTGCATTCGTATTCATATAGTGCAATTCCAGGAGCCCTCTACAAAGACGACTGTCCAGTCGAAGACCCTATTCTAATATTCCTAAAAGTGATTGGGTCAGTCTTCGACCGTAAACGTTTTCATCATTATGATGCCACAGATCCGGGAAAGCTTCACTCCCTCAGATGACTCAAGAAGAAGTCTCTTAAGTAATTTACATGGAGTCATTTCAAACCACAAATTACAATTGTACTTATATTATCTCATTTCAGGAGCGCTTTACAAAGACGACTGTCCAGTCGAAGACTTCATTCCGATCTACCTGATCGTGATGGGATCTGTCTACATCTTCAAGGCTCTCATCGACCTGAAGCTACGGGTCCAGAAGAGCCTTCTCCCCCCAGACGAGCAGGAGGAGTTCAAGGGTAGCGTCGCAGAGAACGGCGTCAGTAATCTCATCGGCTGCTTCACGTTCGCCTTCTTCATTGCAGGTAAATGAACCTCTCACTGGTCTAGTTACATATACAATAATCTTAGTGGAATTTTTTGCAGAAACAGGGTGCATGCACATTATCATTCCCATTTTTGTGTTGATTTTTAACTCAAAAGACTAACATAATTTTATTTCAAATTCTCTAATTATTCTGTTCATAAGAACTATTAGTAATCTACAATCTCTTTGTTAACTGAGTCCCCTTTGACTATTCATTTATGGGGAATTTAAATAAAGGTGATTACATTTTCATTCTGCCCCTAGCTGTCATATTCTAATCCATTATCTTATTTGCACCACTTTCACATGCAGGTAATGTGTGGATCTATCGCATTGTCTGGCCCAACATGACAGACCCGACAAGTCCAGACTACTGCGATCCAACGCTCTACTATTTCTCGTTCTGGGTAACCACCAGTCTCTACATCATAGCGGCCGCTGGCTGTTGCTGCGCCTGTGGGGCTGCCTGTGTCGGCGCTATCGCATCAAACTTTGTGTCGAACTAATACAATACCAGTCCAGGACCGAATACCACATAACACTTTTTAAAAATGATACTCATACGCAGATTATCATGATAATGTTACTGCGACCCAATATTATGATGTTTATACTACTTATCAATTTGGGTGACGACCTGTCTCTACATCATGGCGGCCGCTAATAGTATTATTATTATTAGTAGTAGTAGCAGTTGTTCGTAGAAGTGTCAATAGTTGAAGACCTTACTAATACACTATTGGCACTGGCGTACTGGTGGGTGGGGGGGGGGGGGGTGCTTGGGGGCGCTTGCCCCCCCCCCCCCCCCCCCAAAAAAAAAAAATAAATAAATAAATAAATAAATAAAAATAATAATAATAATAAATAAATAAATCATGGCTTTTATCTAATTCGATATACAGTGATTGAAAGAAAAGAGTATTTCTTTAGACAAGAAAACTCAGATTTTACTTCATGTCAAGTCAAATATTTCCTTCCCAAGTATGCACCAGATTTCCCGTGCCAATGTTGGCACATAATGATGTAAGGCGGCGCCTATCTCCGATTCATTAGCCCTAGGCCACACGTCTACTAAATGTAGCGAAAGCTACAGAAGGTGGCCAGTCGTCTGGTAACTCGTGTGTTCCACTTTCCCTTCTCCATTCTATAAATGCCGAGCGCCTGGCTAGAAGGCAGAAGGTACCATTTCTAAAGTCTTTGGTATGACCCGGTCTGGGTTCGAACCCGGGACCTCCCGTGCATGAGGCGGACATTCTAACCGCTAAGCCACCATGCACCAAATTGCATAATTTCAATTAAAACATTGCAAAAGCACCTTTACCGTGCACCCACCTACCATCACACCAGTGGCGTAGCTACGGGGGTCACGGGGGAGCCCGTGTCCCCCCAATAATTTTGCAAAAAAGAAGAAAACATAAGGGGCCATTTTTTGAAAAAACAAATAAATACACAAGTTGCGCCCCCCCCAATAATTTTGCGTGCCCCCCCCCCCCCCCCAATCAGTCCGACCACGCTACGCCACTGCATCACACCCTCCCATCACCCTTCCCCCTCTCGGTTATCGATCTTGTATACGTCTGGAATACAATAGTCATGTTGTTTTGTCATAAAATGATGCTTTTTATGCACTATTTGAACTGAATATGTCACTTTGCGAATACTATTTTGGGAGTGCATTTTTGTTTTTCTTCATGAATCAATCATAACCTCTCCTGGTTAAGAATCATGACTATGATGACACACTAACGTAAATTATAGAACAGGTCGTCAAGTCAGAATTTCCTTTCCAGGTGTGCACTAGATTGCCCAGTTTCAAGTCCAAAAATGCAAAGGCTCCCTACCTTGGAAGTAGGGACACTCCCCTTCCCACACCCTCCCCCGCTCAGTTGCTTCGCTCCTTCGGGCTTGGTCGCTGCACTCCCTCGCAATAAAATACCCCCCCCCCAAAAAAAAAAAGAAGAAGTTTTTGCTCATTACACCACTGATTATTGGTATATCAAGTAAAAGGACTAAACACGACTGTACAAACGTAGAAAGTGCCAGCTTTGGGTACAATCGGATAATTTATGTTTAATTGCGACTAATTTATACTAAGAATGACAACGGTGCAGCTATAATATACGCGATTTATATAGTAAATATTTATCATAATACTAATATTGAATATTTATATTGCGCAATATCTACCCAATAAGGTGTCCAAAGCGCTTTTGAAAAGATAGTTAATAATAATGAACCAAACAAGAATGAAAGGAACAGTACAATGGAAGAAAGAAGGTCTTCTTAAATGTTGCTTGAAACAAATTATATTTTAACCTGACTTAAATGTGTCCATTGTGCATTATCCCGAATATATGAGGGTAATTGATTCCAAAGAAATTGACCTGCGTGTGCAAAGGATCTTGGGCGTATCATGACTTGGTTTATATAAATTAACATTATAATTACAACATACCATGCTCACGAAGATAGAAAACATTTTGATCAATATTTGTGTTTAACGTTGTGCTATATTTATTGAATATGTGTACTAGTTGTTATAAATTAGATATTTATATGAAAATGTTATTTCAAATCAATTTTATGAAGAGAACTAAAGACATAGATTATATAGTATTCTAAATTGTTGTTGTTATCTTATCATAATTTATCATGTTCATGTTTCCTTTTGGATGTACAATACATTGATGCAGGTAATGGCGCGGTTTAATTTCATATTTCCCGATCAAACCGTGATAATGTTTTGTAATGTTCCTATAATGTTTTCGAGTGAATGATCATTTAGTTTTGTCTAAAATTGTCAGTGAAACTAGTTTATGACACAGCAATATTAAGTATACCAACATGTACCCGTATGTAATGTGTATTCATGTTTTTTAATGCTATTGTATTGTTTTTATTTATTTGTATCGTTGAACACGTATGGATACTTATGTAACAATATTGGTACATTCATACAAATAAAACAAAATTAATTACACAATCAAAATCAAAATATGGAACGTTCAGTTTTCTTATTGTATAGGTATGTGTACAAATTTTTCTCCCAGGTTGAAGAAGTGGATGTAGCACCTTTCGGAATGAAGCTCTTCATTAGTCAGTGGGTTGTGTGTTTGTAGCTGTGTGGGTATATCAATGTATATTTTGTATAGACAGTTACATATTGCAATTTATAATGAATATGTGTATTATATACATCTCATGTCACGCAAACGGTCATGCATAGTGATAGCAGTGTAACACAGGCACGCAAAAGGCAAACCAACGCACACAAACACACACTGACCTTAATATCACTTAGGGAGTGTTATGTGTGTCTGTAATTGTCCTTACATTCATTGAGCTCGTTCTCAGGATATTGATACATCTCTCACTTTACATTCAAAACATAATTACGAGTGAAATATGATACGTATTGAGACTAGATGCAGAAATATCAGGAAATTAACATAAATTATGATTATTTAGAGAATCAATTAGTCGATAAAGAAATGTAACATTTATTTACGCAAATACTATTCACAATTAATGCACATGACAGAAAATACTATTTCTTATACTAAAGGACTGTTATTTTTTAGAAGTTTATACAACTCAACAGGTTAACTGAGTAGGCTGGGTAAAATTTGGTGTGTCTTCCATAATTGGAAAACAATGTTTCCACATTTTGTAAATGAAACTAATCAGCATCAGGAATGAGGTGAAATATGCTTGTGTTGTATGTGTTATTATTTATTCAAACCAAGGGAACACTTAATATTAACACATTCAATATAACTATCAAAACAAGCAAAGGAGAAGTGAGCTTCGTCGGGTTTCGTATCCAATATCAGTCCGGATTGCTAGTCAAACTCCTGTTTTAACCATTGAGTATACTGAAGCTGTGATATCATACAAATCTATTTTTATAATCAATTTGAACTTAATTTTTCGAAAAAGCATGCAAAACAATAACCAAAGGTTGAAAATCAATCGAATATATGTGACGTATTGGGTGAGATATGGCCATCCGAATAAATAAATGCCAATAGGCAATCACTGTAATTTTGCTCTGGTTCGTAAAGTTATGAACCAGAGTAAAATATCATTCATTCGGATGGATTTATATCAGCCAATTCTTAACATATTCGATTGATTTTCAGCATTTGGACATAATTGTTTATGTTGTTTTGGAAAATGAAGTTCCAATTTTGAAATTCTAGTTTTCTGATGACGTCATACTTGACCACTCTATTGAGCTTTAACTCACGTGCCAGAGATGTGAATGCTCAATGAAATTTGTGTGTATTGTAACTCGCAAAAATGCGAGCTTGGCAGGCTTTGACTGTAGTACTTCCCACCAATCCTGTTTCACCACCGTCTAAGGGTCTTTGTGGATCAGTGGTTAGAGGACCGGTCTAGCAATCTGGAGAAGTCTGGTAATAATTCCCAACGAAGACAAACGTTAATTGGTATAATTTCGTTTACCTACATCTTCCAGAGTCTAAAAATGTGTAATTTGTTAATGATGTCGAAACGTGAAAAAAAGTGTAACCCAATACTGTAAAACACAAATCTGACTAAAACAACTGATCTTAAAATCGTTTACTCGGTTGATTAGATTGAATAGAGTTGATAATTTCATTTTTTACTTCATCTATTGCGAATACAGTACAGTTATTTTGCAGCACTTAATAAATACATTGACGAAAGAACAAGAAAACAATGATTAAACTATTAGTACAAATTACGAGAATTAGATATCAACTACAAACAAAACAAAATGGCCTTATTCAAGTGATCCATTAACTTGTGTAAATTCAACCAAAACCGCTTGGAGCTTTTACTCCTCACTGATACCTGCCTTGTTGTTTGGCTGATGGCAACGTACCGATGAAACGTGTTTTTATTTGTCAAATGTATCCCTAATTATGCATATATTTCAGATTGAATAAGCGTTCAATCGAAGTAGAGAGTAACCAAAGTCGGAGACTATATAAATCCTCCATAATATCCGAATGTGGGTACTTCACGCGAACGATCGGGATAGAAATCTGGTATCGATTTACTTTTGTTTTTCACTACGTAAGCATTATTCATTTTCTCTTGAAAATCTCACATACCTAACATTCTCAAGAATCTTTCAATGATATTGGTACAAGATTGAAGTCTCAAATATCGTTTTTGGAAACAAATATAAAGTTAATGGATAACTTTGAATGCTGCCATACAAAGTCGTATTGAAACCGACTTATTAACATAGATATAACATGCAACATTAAAGAACAAACACTGGCCTGTAACAACAACATATTATGGATTGCAGATAAAAGTTACAATTTTAAAATGTGCGGATTAAAAGATACTTAATTTTACGTGCAAAAGCGAATAATTGTACTTTAGATTGTTGGTCCTTTTTTAAAAACGAACTGATAGAAACATCGGTATGTACATATTGTAAACTTAGTTAAACACAGGTGTATAATTTACACAAATTGCAACAACATTTGTTTGTTTGTTTGTTTGTTTTATTTCTGCATTTTTTCAAAACAATACATAATCATAATTGTACAAAATGTATTTCAAATATTAACAATATAATTACAAGTGATAATTATACATAAAGAAAAGTACAACAAATAATTATCAATTTGAAGTAATAAATAAAGCACATAAACGCAGGAGACCGCCATCATGAGCTGTAAGCTTGAAATCGATGGCGGCCTCATAGGGACAATCAACGACACAAACTAATGCTTTTGTGTAGTATATATGCATGACTTTGATCAGATGGGTGCAGTGCAAGTGCATGTGCAAGTGGAAGTTCAATCAAATAGAATTCCGGTTATAATAAGTTTGGGGTTTAACTAAAAAATAAAATAAATATGTTTACATTTATATATAAGAGACAATGTTTAGTGAGTTACGACTCTGTATAGTGATACAAGGTGACGATTTAATGTTGCTTTAAATGAATAGAGGGTCAGGCATGATTTAATTATATTCGGTAAATTATTCCATAAATCGGGGCCGTGATGTCTAATCGATTTGTGTGTAATTAATAACTTGGGATTAATCAAGTGGAAATTCCCGGAAATACGAGTTGGATAAGAATGAATTATATTATTATTACAAAAATAATTATTGAATGAGATTGGAAGTTGTTTATTTATGTACTTAAACATAAATACTGCAACTTGGAGAATATGCACGTCAGTAATTTTTAACGTTTCTAACTTTAAAAATAAGGGGTCTGTATGGGCAAGGAACGTTGATCCTGTACAAATACGCAAAGCTCTTTTTTGTAATAAAAGAATAGGGTCAAGTTTGGTTGCACCACAATTGGCCCAAACAATATTACAATATGCTAAATATGGAAGTATTAATGAATTATACAATAAAAACAAGGCTTTATGTGGCAAAATAAATTTTAACTTATTGATGATTCCTACACTTCTAGAAATGGACATAATTACGTGATGCAATTGATCATTCCATGTTAAATTGTCATCAATAAAAACTCCTAAAAACTTAAATGTCTTTATTTGTTCAATTTGTATATTATCAATATCAATAATAATCGGGGCAGTATCCTTTAAATGAGAATTATAATGTTTAAAGTGCATACATTTAGTTTTGTTAATATTTAAAGAGAGTTTATTACATTTAAACCAATTAGAGACTTTAAACAATTCATTATTTAAAACATTTACCAAAGATTCTAATTTTTTATGAGAGCAAAAAATATTTGTGTCATCGGCAAAAAGAACAAACGACAATAGGGAAGATGTATTAGATAAATCATTAACATATAAAAGAAATAAAAGTGGTCCTAAAATTGAGCCTTGTGGTACGCCACAATTAACAGAGAGTAAATCCGAATCAAGGCCATTGAATGTAACGTATTGAATCATTAAGGAGGATCTAGTAACTTTGTTGGCATGTGCAGAATCTGATGAATGCATGATAAAATGTCAATTTGTTTTTATTTGGTATGTCTACTGAGTGATGTGTGACAATTCCACGGTAAATGAATGTCATAATTTGTAATTCATTTACCCTATTTTGACCGAGTAATGAGCGAATTGCACAGTGGTATTTGCTCGATGGACTTACTGTGTACACGGTTATATAATATATAGAATCTAATAAAACTGAAATCCTGAATATCTGCACAAGAACAAAAAATGTTTGGAAAACCAAAACCGGATCCATCTTGCTACTGGTAATACGATTGCAATGATGTATGGGAGAACCGTTAGCATGGTTTGAATTCTAGGTAAGTTTTGTAGTTTTTGACAATGTTACTAGATCCTTTCAATCATGGCGCCTGTAGCACCACGGGCAGCACTGGCTAGCTCGATCCCCAGACAGTTGAGATTGTTCACAATATAATCGGACGGGTTTGATCTATACCTGTTGACCAAGTTTATTACTGATGCTAAAAGGCTGGCTATATATACATGAACAAATTATGTGTATTATTATTATGATCTACAATCATCAAATTTCAATCTTATTCACACATACATTAAAGGGATGGTACAATTGTAGTCAAGTAGAAATTTAGTTACTTAAACTATCATTAAATACTAGCAGTTAAAATTCAATGATGACTGAAAATCACTGAATTATGGGGAAAAAAACATTTTTACAGCTTAGGTAAACACCCGATAACACAAGAGGGCTCACACTTCAAGTTTCAAACATTTTTTCTTCGGAAAATGTGAATGTGATGTTTAGCTAAAATAGTTATTCAAAAGAGAGGTTATCACAAATAATACAAAAAAAACATTCCTTATAAATGTTCAAAAATGCATAAGATGTATACATATTCTTTAAAGTTATTGAATACAAGTTGGTCCCGATCACGGATTCCAATATGTGAACAGATTTTGAACAAACAAGCTCCGTCCGTTTTTGTTTTATTGTGTCATTTTTATAGTTTTACATCTTTAGTTTTACATTACCTCACAAAACTATTCATTGAAGCGCACTCTGAGATAAAACTGAACTATACCTCTTTAACTATAACTACACGTTGCGCCGCTTACAAGTTGTCTGTTGCAACTTCTACATAATTATATTTCCATCAAAACTAGTAATTTGTCTTCAAATCTGTGTACGAAAGACGCTGTACATCATTCCGTTGTGATAGTAACATCAACAGTAATATCATGTTATTATTTTTCATATAGTCAACCAGTGCAGTTTGTTTGCTTTTAAACATGACATACAAACATAATAAGTATTACGTTTTAAAAGACTGAAATCAACATTAAAATCAATTATTCGTGTTTTTTTTCATTTATTTTTATTGCAGAAAATGGCAAAACAAATAAATATTAAGAATCTAAACGCATTATTAATGTATGTGCATGATATTTGTACGTTTCAAAAAATCAAATGTAGTATAATATGATATTTAAATAGCAGAACAAAAAAATGTATGAATGCAACATCATGTGCTCCAAAAGAAAACAAAGCACGTGGACGTGGTGTGGCAAGATTGGTAGAGGGCGTGCTTTCGATCATAAGGTCCCGAGTTCGAACCCGGGGTATGCCCATCGCGATTTTCCTTCAGCAAGAACATTTATCCACATTTGCTGCTCTCGATCCAGGTGTATAAATGGGTACCCGGAAGGATGGAATATAGTTCCTTAGAACTGTGTGCACCTACAATGTTGCCCGGCTAGAATGCTCCCCAGGGAGTGGAAATCGTGCACTTTGGGTGCAGAATTGATTGCAGTATGCACTTGATGACCGGGGTGACAATATTATTGTAAATCGCTTAAAGATGACTATCAATTATATTATTAGGCGCTGTATTGTATAGATCGATAATATAATAATAATACTTATTATTATTATTATTATTATCATTTGAAAAGCCATACGAACCAAACTAAATATTAAAAACACAGAAGAAACAACATGCCTTGCGTTCTAGAAAGTTTGAAAGTTTGCATGATAATAACAAGTATCATAGAACAAAAACTTGAAAGATTATTTCCATTGTTTTGAATATTTTATATACAATAGATTAGTTATTATCTTTGAACTCTTAGTTGAAAAAAACACTGATTTTGCTTGAATCACTTTGATTGTGAGTAATCAAAAGATGTCAGACATGATTTTGCCGCGCGTTGGTCACGTAAAATATCAGACCCGTAGCTAATGTGTTGCGTACGTACGCACCCCTCCCCCAAAACTCATATCAGAAAAGTTCACTTTGTTTCTGTCTCGGCCATCTAAACTAGTGGTTTCGGCCAACGATCAGTCCTGCTCACGACTCCTTGCCCAAATCTCGCTTACACAACTTACATGACTAAAGTAATAGTTTCGGTCTCGGCCTCAACATCTATGGGCAACGGATCCCCCCCCCCCCCTACCCCCGCTAACGTGACTTAACCAGTGGTCTCTGTCTCGGCCACTAATGGTCTTATTCCCTTTTTTTTAATTACACACCCCTAGCTACGGGCGTGGATGTATCATTTAAGTAATGGTTGATTTCGGGTCACCAAGGATTTCGAGACGTAGAGCAATACGTTTGTGCCATGTCTCGGAATAGAGCCTGACGTAGTGCGCTGTGATTGGCTCGGGGAACACGATGGTCGCGTGGGTGTTTCCGTCAAAGTTCGCAGGATACAGCTGTAGATAGACGAGAAGGTAAAATCAAACTCATTCACTTTAACCTAACAAAATAATACAAGAAAACTTTATTAAAGAAATAAATAATAGTAAAAACCACTGATTATAAGTGACAATTCACTGAAAGTCGGAAAATTTGCGCGTGTCAACCAATCAGATTTTCGCATTTAGAACATGTGATGTGACTTATACTGTATATTACAATCTATTTCTGAAATGAGGCCCCATCCCCAATCGATCTTACCACGCCCCTTACGGCCCCTTTTCTTGTACTCGAATATACTTTTAAAGAAATATACGCCACTGAAGTCATAACAACACTTGAATAAAGATGTTACATGTATTACTTTTGAGAAGAGTTCAACAAATGCATGGTAAACAAAAAACCGATTTGATGTTATTGAGGTTTAAGTAATTGGTTGACTGAGTTACAGGGGAGCCAAACTTTGGCATTTTCGAAAACCTGTTACTGATAGTGCTTAATTCCCGTCACTTCTAAGTCAGAGTTGGCGCGATTCAAATCGCCTCGATTTAAAAAATAATCACTGATATGAATCGCTTCCATAGTCTCGTGTGTTGTAGAAAATATGTTATTGTGCTTGTTTTGTTTATTAATGTAGTATGTTCTAAACATTTAAAAATAATAAATTGTAATATATTTGCCCTTCAGTTATGCTAAAAATACTACAAAATCATTAACTCTTAACGTGCCAGCGGTTTTAATGCTCTATGCCATGGCATTTGTGTGTATTGTAACTCGCAAAAATGCGAGCTTGGTACTCAAGGAGTTTTAGAAGGGCCCAATAATTGACACTAGCTATTGCCAACTTGCCTAGGGCTATTAATATTTAATATTGGGCAAGTAAAACTACCAACAAATGGTCTAATTTGGTTGCCCGGTTACCGATATGGCAGCTAAAGTGATCAAATGCGAGTGCAAAACTGTAATTCATAATGTTTAAATCTTATATAGAAGTAACAGGGCAAGTACACTTTCTGTTTGGGCAAGTGAGATCAAATAATACATAATTGTATGCAAATGTTGAGGCTGAAAACAACATAAAAATTGCTCTTAGGTTTAAACAACTATAAAAAATACCTACTACGTTTTAATAAATGATAAACATCATAACAAATCATAAAAATCATTAACAAATCATAAAGATCATACAAATTAAAATAAAAGAAATTGATTTGTGTTTGGTACTTTGTTAATTTCATGATTTCCCCAACCCTGGGCTTAGACCTAACCTAATTGAACTTATTATGGTTTCAATTACACAAGCATTTTCTTAAAGAAATCATACAAATCACAAAACCCTGGTACAAAATACAATACTAAATATAAAGTAAAACAAAAGTACCCAAAATCAAGTGTTAGCATGTTTTGTTCCATCTCTGTCCTTTATTTTAATAGTTGTTATGCACTGTAAAGTATACGGGGAAAAAAACGATTGAATCACAAACAAATTCAATGCATTTTGAAGGAAAACAAATCTGATTTAAATAAACCAAAAAAAAACAAAAAACGCGAATTTAAATCAAGTTAATCGATTTCTTTGTTTGATATTGCTTGTTTTAAATCACGATTTTTTCCCCCAAGCCTGCTAGTCGTGTATTTCGTCGTTGGTATTACTAATTGGCTTACTGTTTTAACACCACAGTTGCTCTCCCCTATGTACGCCCATGCATTGCCATCCAGCGAATGAGCGATATAGACGGACGTTACCCAATGCTGCGAAAGTTCCGAAGTGCCTTGAACTATGACCCCAGTTGTGATGACGTCCAAACCGAGGTCAATCTGTAAGGATATTAACAAATGTGAATATGTCAAGATATTTTAAAACATATTTCAATATCTTTTTAAAAATAAATTTAAACGACCAAAGTTGTATACGAAGAGCTGAGTTCACAAAGGCGCTAAATCAACCTTGTATACAAACTACGTACCAGCTTTCTCTCAATTCAAATTTCAGGACTTATTACACAATAAAAAAAATAAATATGGAATGTACATTTTCAACGTTCAAATTGTTAATCTTACAAATTTTGACAAAGATGTTTTTCTCCAAAGTTGCAATAGAGAACTTAGCACTTTTTTAGATTAAGATCTATTATCTTATTACGTTTTCTATGCTCCGCTGTACCTGCTATAGAAACGCCAACTTGCTAAGCAGTGAAACAGGTACAATCAAATCAATTGGTAATTGTTTATCTAATTCACTTCGGGAACTGTGTGTTCATGGTTTTCGTGATACGCATTTAGAAACTGGAGCCATTTTCCCCCGGATTCGTGGAAAGTGTGTTTCATTCGTTTAAAAATAAAATATTTGGAACTCTTTGTGAAATATAAAATGGCTTATTTTTTTTAATATGTTGAAGTAAACTAACTTGAATCCATTCATCAGGATTGCTCTCCTGAGGTTGCCAGTCGGGATAATCGATGCCCTCGTCATACTGTGCATCGAGTCTCCCACGATAAGCTGGATGCACATAAGGTTCGTACTTATATACAGATGAGGCGGTCATTGCACTGTCCGGGATCGTTCTCAGATCATCACTGACCCCCAGCCGTTCACCGAGCGCTGGTACGCACTCACCACTGTACGTGATCGAATCTGTAATGGAAATGTTTTCGAATATGAGAATCACACATAAACAGAGATAATGTTGAATACGAGACAAAACAGGACAGCTGATTTTACTATCCAGTGTTTTTTTTTTGTACAGAGGGGACGGTCAATCATCATCCACGCATTGTTCCGGAACGCTTTTCGGGTCAATCGTAAATATCTCAATAATTGAGAAGACATTTGAAAATTCAAAAATCAAACAATTGTGTTAATATGTTATTATAAGCCAAACAACAATGTACAAGAGTAGTGTGAATACTTCGAGGGTTTTGGTTGAATTTTACAAAGTTATTGAATTACTTTAAAGGGACAGTTGAGTTTCGGTATATAGAGAGTCCCGGTTTGGTCAAACTTGCACAATTAAATTACAAACTAAAATATTTATAACTTCACCATGCTGGAAATTTATGCAAAATTACAAACAACTAAGTAAAAAGCCTTTTATCATTCAAACATCATTTAAATAGTGTGGCGCCCCACAATAATTACAAATGGTTATATTTTTGGATATTTCCGTCGTCTCTGAACCGATTTTGATCAAATAAAGTTGAATCTGTCATTAAAATTGTATGTTCTTTCAAATTTGACACTCAGTTTGTCATTACATCACAAACAAATTATTGTATCTCTTTCTGCAACGGGGCCCAGGTCTGTCCGAAGAAAGGGATTTGTAACTCTGACACTCTGTCAGGATCTCCTGAATGGCTGGTGTGTGATTGTACTACAATGCGTGTATTATCTATCATATGATCACAACTACAAAACTAAAACAACGAGATTCATGGGATCTTGAAATATTACACATTTGATCAGTATAGCAAGCCGGAAAGAACCAAATGTGCCACAGTCTGAACACAATGGCCCGTATTCACAAAGGAGGTTTGTACAAGCCATGGTTCAAACCGTGGTTTACATCTATGGAATGCCAATTGTAAACTGATGGAGGGAGAATCTGTACCATCAACATTGTTAACAAGTAAGGAATTTACATTCTCTCTCCATCAGTTTACAATTGGCATTCCAGATATGTAAACCATGGTTTAAAACATGGTTTGTACAAACCTCCTTTGTGAATACGGGCCAATGTGTTTAACAGTGTGGACCACAGTGTTACATGTGAGCACTTTAACAGTGTGAAACCCTATTCGCACTGTGAACACACCGTGACCACGATGTGAACACACTGTGAGCGCACTGTCAGCATGACATTGCCTGCGTTCACAACGTGTAAAATAATGCGCACACACTGTGTATCTCAGCAATTTCACAGTGTGTTAACAATGTGATGAGTGTTCACACTGTGAACACGCTCGAATTTATCACAGTCTACACAGCGCGTCCACACGTTGGTTCACACTGTGAAGCACAGTGTGTTAAACACATTGTGGCACACTGTGTTCTTTCCGGTAGGGTATGTTAAACTAAGATCTGTTGCCTGTCTGTACCTGAACTATCACTGGTCGGTCCGTACCCCGTGATCTCGAATCGGAGAGAGACACCGCTGATGTTTGTGTTGGGGTGAATGCGAAGATATCGGGCCACGATCGGCGGCAGAAGTGTATTGACGACAGGTGTTGAACTGTTATAGTTACCGGAGAACACCTGTGAATAGTATCGCAGATGAACAATTTGTAAACGAGCAAAAGTGCATTACTGCATCATTGCTAACTTTTTTTCAGATTGCTTTATTGAAAATATTTCAGCCGTTTTTGAACGGATTTGATCGAAAAAATGTTGTTTCTCGTTGAAAAAAATGTGTTCCTGAAATATTATTTAATATCGTTTTTTTCTACCACGCATACACCATTATGTTTTGCAGCGGTGTCCAATAACCAAGCCTTTACAATCCATTATAACTGTCACATTTACGATATATCAATCTGTTTAAACGAAATCGGAGATAGATTATAAGAATTTTCTTCCGCCATGTCGGATATACTGGAGCAGTTGCGTAGCCAGGTATTCTCCTAGAGGGGTCCAGGACTGGGGCGGATCCCCCAGTTACGTTTGGAATTTTAACTATTCAAATCATCATCATAAATAAAAGCATACAAAACGGGCCTGGGGGGAGAGAGGGGGGGGGGGGGGGTTAGTAAATATTGACAACACTTATATGTTTATGCAAACAATGAGCGAAAGTCACCTTCACACCGCCGTAGTACACGTCATCATAGTCAGTCCAGGCCAAATCATCCATGCTGTACGAAACGGTGTACGACGTAACAAAGTTGGCACTTCCTACCCCTCCTTGAGTGATGAGGCCCGAGATTACGTAATCGGCACCAAGGGAGACCTGGATCCACGGGTGTGAGTCTGAGGCTGTAGGACTCCAAGCAGCGTCGCCGTTCAAGCGTGCGTACTTCGCGCAATCCGTTTCATTGACACATGACGAAGCGGATAGAGCCGAGTCGAAAATGACGCCGTTCTCGAGTCCCAGCGCAAAGCCCGGAGCATCGCACTGATCTACAAAACGGGGCAAATGTTAAATAATAGTTACATATATTACTACTTCCGAATATTTTTGCTCCCGTTTTTCGCTCGTCATTTTCATTAGTGTCCATTGAGTTGGACACGAAGTGATAATAAGTGAATACTTTTTAAAAGAAGTGCATGATTTGTGAAAGAATTTGAGCAACATGGTGAGAAACAGGAAGACAGATTTTGAGCAGAATGTCAGGGACAAGTCTGACGGTGAAAGTGACAGAAACCCATACGAAAGTATGGCAACAGGCGGCGGGGAAGTAGCCGGCAGGAAATTTGGATCAACCGCTCGATCAAAGTCAGCTGCTCGTCTATATAAGCATCAACTCAACAAGCAGTGACGATCAGGACATTATGGCGATCAAGCTTAATTCCCAGCCAGCCATTCAACTTCAAGAGCAGATCCAACACTTTAACTGCTCTAAACCGATCCTTGATCGAATAGTTGAGCTAATAGACGACGCCATCATGGAGAAAGTCTCGAAGGACGTGTGCGCCGCCATCAACCACGACTTGGAAGTCAAACACAAGGAGGTGCTTATGCTGGGATGGAAAACGCCCAAGAGGAGCAGGCCCAGTACTCCAAGTACTCGATATTTTGTTCCCCAAAAATCTCAAAAAAGAAAACTGTAAATTGTAACCAAAAAGCTATTTTGTGTATATTTTTTAACAGTATACACATTTACCCTCCTCGTATGCTTCGCATGAATTGTTTTTATCAGAAGAAGATATTATATGTACATTTTGCTAGATACTAGAAAATCCTGGTTTTGCAAATGTTGAATGAAACTATCCCTGTTAATTTAACGTTTGTTGTTTGGTAAAAGTTAACTTAAAATATTTAGTCCCTACGTTTATGTTTATGTCAGAAGGATGACGTACCGTATTGTATTGCATTTGTTTAGTGATCACTATTCTAATTGAAGTTGAATAAGATCATACCTGGACAGCACGAAACACCAACGATGTCCATTCCATGTTCTAGCTCGTGTCCATGCGAACATTGAGTGATGCTGGTAGCATTCTCGAGACATGTTACCGTGGTCGCTCCCCGGATAACTTGGTCGTACGTCGTCTGCATCGTCTGGTTGAATCCCAAACTGTAGGTCGTGTAAGGGCCTCCGAACCCTAGAAATGTACACAACAAATGTGACGCATGCGACGCCCACCCCTCGCGCAGGACCAATGAGAACGACTCGTTGCCGTGGTTTGATGCGAATGGTTTAAGTGCTACGAACCCCTCGCGATTTCTTCCCCCAAGTAACTGAATCGACTGCATATCTAGACCTTAACAGCAACATCACGAGATGGGATAAAATATAATACTATATTGTTATACTACAATCCAAGTAACAATTTAAAACACTGATAATGAACATGCAGTTATAAACCAGTTCAACAGCTAAAATACTACCACTACTACTACTTATACTACTACTACTACTACTACTACTACTACTACTACTACTACTACTACTACTACTACTACTACTACTACCTACTACTACTACTACTACTACTACTACTACTGCTACTACTACTACTACTACTACCTACTACTACTACTACTACTACTACTACTACTACTACTACTACTACTACTACTACTACTACTACTACTACTACTACATGTACTACTACTGTGATAACTATCTTTTCGTAAGGATATAACACTTTACATCCGACTCAGCAGTGTCCAAGTTTAAAAGTATAGCCAGTTTCAAACTTGTGTGTCATCACGAATCACGATTTAACAAACCTACAATGAATTGATTGATCGAACACATGTGATTTATCTGTTAATTGATCGTACCAAGTGATTTATCGTATGGCAGTCACACCGCAGACTAAGAAGTACTTACGAAGAATCGTAGCTGCAGGCGAAGTAGCTGCAATAGCGGTATCTGCAGGAGTAGTAGACACAGGAGCCGTGGTTGCAGGAGTCGTAGCTGCAGGTGTCAGAGCTGCAAGAGTCGAAGATGCAGGTGTTAGAGCTGCAGGAGTCGTAGCTGCAGGGGTCTTAGCTGCAGGTGTCGGAGCTGCACGAGTCGTAGCTGGGGGAATCGTAGGTGTATGACTCGTAGCTGCATGAGTTTCAGCTGCAGGCGTCGTAGCTGCAGCTGCAGTAGTCGTAGCTGCAGGAGTCGTGGGTGGGGGAATCGTATGTGTCGGACTCGTAGCTGCATGAGTTGTAGATGCAGGAGTCGCAGCTGCAGAAACCGTTACTGCAGCAGTCGTAGCGGAGGGAATCGTGGGTGAATGAGTCGTATCTGCAGGAGTTGTAGTGACAAGAGTGGTATTTGCAAGAGTCGTAGCTGCAAGATTCGTAGCTGAATATGTCGTAGCTGCAGGAGTCGTATCTGCATAGGTCATAGGTGCAGGAGTCGTAGTCTGGGTACTTGTAGGTGTAGGAGTCGTAGCTGCATCAGCTGAAGTTGCAACAGGGGTATATGCGGGAGTCATAGCTGCATGAATCGTACCTGCATGGGTCGTAGCTGCAGGAGTCGTAGTCAGGTGAATCATAGGAGCCGTAGCTGAAGGAGTTGTAGCTGCATGAGTTGTAGCGGCAAGAGTAGTACCTAAAGGAGTCGAAGATGCAGGATTCATATCTGCAGGAGTCGTAGCTACATAGGTCATAGGTGCAGGAGTCGTAGCTGCATAAGTTGTAGCGGCAAGAGTGGTATTAGCAGGAGTCGATGATGCATGAGTCGTAGCAGCATGGGTCGTAGCTGGGGGAGCCGTAGCTGCAGGATTCATAGCTGCATAGGTCGTAGCTGCCTGAGTCGTAGTCGGGTGAATCATAGGAGTCGTAGCTGAAGGAGTTGTAGCTACATGGGTCGTAGCTGACGGAGATCCAGATGCAGAAGATGTAGCTGCAGAAATCGTAACTGCATAGGCCGTAGCCGCAGGAGTCGTATTCGGGGGAATCGTAGCTAGGGGAGTCGTGGCTTCAGGATTCATAGCTGCATGAGTCGTAGCTGCATGGGTCGTAGGTGCAGGAGTCGTAATTTGGGGAAGTTTAGGTGTAGGAGCAGTAGCTGAAATATTTGTAGCGGCATGGGTCGTAGCTTGGAGAGATCCAGATGCAGAAGTTGTAGCTGCAGGATTCATAGCTGCATATGTCGTAGCTTCAGGAGTCGTAGTCAAGGAAATCATAGGAGCCATAGCTGAAAGAGTTGTAGCTGCATGGGTCGTAGCTTGGAGAGATCCAGATGTAGAAGTTGTAGCTGCATAAGTCGTAGCTGCCGAAGTCGTATTCGGGGGAATCGTAGATAGGGGGGTCGTGGCTTCAGGATTCATCGCTGCAGGAGTCGTAACAGCATGGGTCGTAGGTGCAACAGTGGTATCCACGGGAGTGAAAGCTGCACGAGTATTAGCTGAATTGGTTGTAGCTGGGGGAGATCCAGATGCAGGAGCCGTAGCTGCAGGATTCATAGTTGTATAGATCGTAGCTGCAGGAGTCGTAGTCGAGGGAATTGTAGGAGCCATAGCTAAAAGAGTTGTAGCTGCATAGGTCGTAGCTGCAGGAGTCGTAGTCGGGGGAGTCGTGGCTTCAGGATTCGTAGCTGCAGGACTCGTAGCTGGGGTAGATTCAGATACAGGAGTCATAGCCGCAGACATAGTAGCTGGGAGAGTCTCAGCTTCAGGAATCGTAGCTGCAGGACCTTCGGATACAGGGGTAGGTATAACATATTTGAATATTTTGAATATTTGTACATTGCAATTAAGTGTATACATACATACATACATATACATAATCACCAGAACTCTCAAAAAGTGGTGCAGTTCTACATGTCATATTATTAAAAACAATGAATATAATTATGTCAGCATAATGCATTTGGAAAAATTCATTAGATCAAATAAGCCAGAGTGCAGTTGGGTCAGCTCCACCCCTCGGAACAATTACACGTGTAGCTTATGACACTATCCACACACGGGATAGTTCAGTTTTGTTTTAAAGGGTCTTTCGATATTTGTTGAGGAAATGATCAACCAAATTTAACATTTAAAAGAACAACAATACACTCAACAATACATTCAAAGGAGACAAGCTAGATCCATCAAACTACAGGGCCATCACTCTACTCTCCATACCTGGGAAAGTGTTCTGTAGAATGGTCCTCACAAGAATTCAAGGAACCATAGACAACTACCTGACAGAGGAACAATGTGGATTTAGAAGTTCTAGAGGCACCACAGATGCTGTGTTTGTCGTTCGACAGATCTTCGAAAAGGCCAGAGAAAGACGGATACCTATACACTGGAATTTTGTTGACTTCAAGGCAGCTTTTGACACCATATGGAGGGAAGCTCTCTGGAAATGTCTGCGTTCCATTGGTGTGGACAAGGCCATGGCTGACCTCATCGAGAACATGTACAAACAAACCAAATGCTCGGTTATGGTAAATGGAAAGATCACCGAATGGTTTGAAGTCACAACTGGTGTCAGACAAGGCTGCCTCCTCTCTCCAAGTCTCTTCAACCTATTCTTGGAATTTGTGCTGAAAGACATCCAAAAGCTTGATGGTGGAGTACAGATGGGTGACATGCGGGTTAACAACATCCGATATGCAGATGACACAACTCTCATGGAACTGGTATTCGAGAAACTCCAAATCTCAACAAGTGAATTGGAGAAAGCATGCAGTAAATGGGGTATGAAAATTGATACTGCAAAATGTAAAATTATGACAGAGGACAATCAACAAATCTCTCTAAACCACACCAGCATTGAGAAAGTGGATAAGTTTGTCTTCCTTGGCAGCATAGTTCCTAGCATAGAAGAAGATGTGAAGAGGAGAATAAGACTGGCAGCCTGGTCATTTGGAAGGCTGAAGAGTACCATCTGGTCCAACCAAGATATATCAAGAACTCTTAAAGTTAGAATATACAGAGCCCTCATCCTCCCTATTGCTACATACGGAGCGGAATCCTGGACTCTGCGTAAATCAGACAGAAAGAAGCTTGAGTTTGTTTGAAATGAGGTGTCTCCGGACCATCCTGGGAGTTCACCTAATGGAGAGGGTGAGGAACGAAGAAATAAGACAAAGGCTGAACATCACAAACACTATCTGTGAAGAGATAACCAAGCGACGCTTGAAATGGTTTGGGCATGTTGTCCGCATGCCGCATCACCGTCTACCATACCAGGCATATCGAAATGACTTTGATGCACGTAGACCCCCGGGACGCCCTCCTACGAGATGGAGAGACCAAGCCCAGAGCGACGTGGGACTACCTATACACGAGGCAGAGCTCATAGCCCAGAATAGGCCCGAGTGGAACAGGATCTCTCGTAGGGGAGCGAAGGGACACACCGTCCTGTGCACCTAAGTCAGTAAGTCAAGTCAATACACTCTAAAACTTTATGTGATCAAAATCGGTTTAGAAAGAGCGGAGATATCTATAAATATATCCGATCGGAATAAATGTTGGGGACCAACTTTCATTCAATCATAGGAAAAGCTAGCAATTTACCCGTATGCAGATCTAGATCTTTTTGTGAGGCATGAAGTAGGCGTCTACAAAGCTGATTTCGATTTTTTCCCAGTAGGGCAAGTGCTTTATACATGCGACAGCAAAACCGTTTATTTGTTTTACTCTCTTTGATGTTTATTTATGTTAAAGGGACTTAGTAACATTGTCAAAATTCTCAAAATCGATTCGGAATTTCAGCGGTTCTCTCATATCTTGTTGTATTTGTATCAACAGTAAAAGCATAGGACAGGTTCCTGTTTTTTCAAATCTTCATTTCGTTCAAAAGATAGTTAGGATTGAATTGTTTGGATATATAATTATCTACGGGACCTTTTCAGCTGTGTAAAAGTAAGTGCAATGAGTAAGTAAATTTCACTTTGCATTTTCGCTCATATTTCGGCAAACAAATCCAATTAACTTGAAATGTTCACACATTACTTTCTGGACATATTGGATCACGCTAATACACATTTTATTAACCACACATCACTTTTTGCACTTGTCAACAACATTACGAGATCCCTTTAAGTTAAAAGCAATAATATACTATTTTTACATTTTATACACAATTGTATTATATAAGGTAGCGATAGCTTCCAGATTGCAACCGCTTGTAAGTTATGATCAGTTCAAACTACGGCATAACACTAAGTATACCTCACAATCTGTACCTGGTATCCTAAAAATAATTATTTTAGTTGACCGATTTTCGGCTCAATTGTATTATGTATATGATTTGTATTTTTTTAATTTTGCTTTTATTTTGTCATTTATCTATCTTTTTAAAAAATACATATTTTTAATTGTTTTGATTTTTAATTTTTCATTTGTATTTATTTATTTTATTTATTTGTCAACATTATTATTATTATTATTATTATTATTTACGGGGGGTGGGGGTGATTATTGATAATTATGTAGCAATATCCATCGACTTTTTTCATTTTCGGAGTTATTGGGGGGATGGGGTGAGGGTAATATTTGTTGTGGGGGTGTAGGGATCGATGTCAGTCCCTTCTGAACTAATAACTAAATTTAAATTATACATATTGTTTAGTTTTACAGATTGATCATGTTGTTGGAAACAAAAATAGATATAGATTTGTCCGGTCAAATTCGTCAAAACAGCTGAAAACTGACGATTCGATCATTCATATGAGCACGAAATTGACTGACGATTGGGAACATCATTTGATTAACTAAAATGGTCATTCAATCTAAAGCGCCCTGGAAATGCGTATATACTACACTTTCCAACCCAATGTTTGCTCAATCACGGATGTACAGCACAATGATTACAATACGAATACTTACAGTCGTACGCAACCTCAAGGTACTTGTATGTACCGCCGCAGGGATCGCCGAAAACTCGGATTGTAGCTGGCACTGCACAGGCACTCCTGCCGTCGCATCGAGCTCTCATGATGTTCAGGCTTCTTGAAGCATGACAGTTAAGGTTGCGGATGCTCCTGTGAGGACAGATTTTCCTACCTGCCGTTCTCCCGAAGTTCGCTTCCAGGATGCGAATAACCTGCCCACTGCCGCAGCTTAACTGCAGTCTACTGCCCTCGCACACCAGAGATTGCTTCGGACCTTCGAACAGAAAACCGACCCTTATATTCATCATAACTATTTATTTTTAATGTTGAAATTCGTTTACTTATCATGCATACTAAACAAACACATTATTTCATCATATATCATTATTAGGTATGGCAAGATTGGTAGAGCGCGTGCTCTCCGATGCGTGACATCCCTAGTTCCAACCCAACCCACTGCGATTGCCCTTCAGCAAGACAATTAATCCAATATTGCTGCTCTCTACCGTACCCAGTTGTATAAATGGGGACCCGGTATTAGTGGGGCGTACATGCAATTGTACTTGCATACCGTCAAGTATGTGCGCCATATGGCTGCCAGAATGCATTGTTCCCAAGGGAGCAGAAAGTGCACGTGATCTGCGGATTGATTGTGAGTGTGTGTATAATGTCTAATGACCGGGGTAATAATGTAAGGCGCTCAGAGATGATTATCAACCATGTTAGACGCTATGTGAATCGCAAACAATATTGTTATCATAATTATAATTATGTAATTCAATACATTTATTTCAATGCTTTATCGACAATTATTGACAGACTGAGACATTTTGAAATGATACTAGACTATCATCAGGATCCAGATCAGCAACCAGGGGTGTCGATCCTGGGGGGGGGGGGGGGGGGGGGAGGGCAGGGGGGCGGTCGCCCCCCCTCCCCCAATGCAAATATTGGGGGGGGGGGGGCGAACATATCATTTCGCCCCCCCCCCCCCAATAATTCCGAAAATGAGGAAGAAAAAAATAAAGTGATATAATGCCAAAGAGGGGTAAGACACATTTATCAATAATTAATCTTCAAAATAGCCGTTTTCTAGTTTGAAAAGGACTGTAAATCTCCTTTTTGCCGCGGGCTTCGCGCGCATACAGTTTCTCATATTGCAAGTTTCATTTTGGTTGCGGGAACTCATATTTCGAAATGTGTTGGGCAGTGTAATTTCTCAAACGCACACCTCAAGCGAAGTTAATTAAACCCTCATCTATAGATAGCCCACCGTCCCAGAATATAAAATAATCTGAAATATAACTTTCAGTCAATTCGGTCCATATGCGCTGAACGCAAATCATATTGGAATAATTTTCATGTCCCCCAACATTTTAAAGTGGTGAAGATTGTCCCCCTCCCTTTGTCATTACGTATGTTTGGTTCCATACTTATACACTTCATATTACGTGAAATTTCTGTCTCAGGTGTGCACCAAATCGCACAATTTCACGCCCCAAAATACAAAAGCTCCCTACTGTGGGAGGGGGACACCCCCTCCCACACCCTCCCCCGCTCGGTCGCTTCGCTTCCTCGCAAGGTCTCCCCTCCAGTTTTGAGAAGTTGTTGACGCCCTTGCTTTGTTTCATGGGAGCCCAATGCCCTAGACTATATCGATAGCTCTATAGTATACAGGATCACATGGATCCAAATCATGCATGCAAGGCTCAATCTTGTCCTCGCTATGGCCTTTTAAAATACGTTACGAGTATATAGGTTCACTATTCTATACAATTCTAACACCCATGATAGGAGTTGCAAATGTATGAAATCTAAAAGCTTCCGGGGGCTCTGACCCTTGGAGCCCCATTATTGTCCCCAAATGTGGGTGCCTCCCAAAATCGGGTCTTCGAGCCATCAAGAAACTTTCAATGAGCGCATAATAAAACTTCTGGGCATGCCAATGTGGGGCTTTTAGCTCTATCAGTGGTCACTCTGGATTTTTTTCTTCAAATTTCGCCCCCCCAATATCAAAAACGGATCGACACCCCTGTCTCTTGTGATGTTGCTAGCTTCTGACCATTCTAAAAGATGAATGAATTTGCGAGTGATGAATTATCTGAGACGAGACTTCGCCCTTTCCAAAGATGTAAACATTCCCAAGACGCAAGCATATATTTTGCTAAGTTATGTTACGATCTTAATAAACTGTCAATTCCTGTTTTTAAAATAAATTGTATGTTTGCCGGATGGGGGTGGGGGGGGGGGGTGGGGGTGGTGGATCTTCGAGACCACTGGTTTAGATGGCCGGGACCCTTTAAAAAAAAGTGTGTGCGTAATCACCCAACGCATCCCCCTGGCTACAGGACTGTCATCCGACCATCACCATAACGGCCAATAATTATCTAACTGTATACAAACAAATAATCGATGCATCTGATCTCAACGCTTCGCATCGCATGCTGTACCACGGGGATTTCAGCACAATGTTCATGCGATACGTAATATAAAGGTGTAATGCATGGGCATGAAATCAAATCAACAATTTGTTCCATATCAAATGGATTTTCAATCATTGATACAATTCTTTTTTACAAAAACCTTGTTGTTTTGTTTCGTTTTGGTGGCGGTAAAGGTTGTACTTTATTACTAAGTATACCGAAATATCCAAAGAGAGCAGTTCTTACAGAGGGAACAGGGGAAATTTGGTGATATTCTACCGACGTATCTTTTATCTGGTTGTAGTGGCAGTAAAACATACATTATAAATAAGTGTGCTCACTTAATTGTTCTCACTACTTAATATGATTTCGCTGATACTTCCACGTTTAATGGAGAGTCGGATAGGGGCGTTCTTATCGATGATTTTTAAGTTGATTTGTTTTCTTTACTGGGGCCTTCTCACAAAGAAATTTTTGTTTATATTAGCAATCTCCATGAAAATCCACGTTAGATTGAGTGAAACACAATTGTTAGGTTGTTTTCTTGTCACAGGTCCTTTAAAGACAGTTTATGAGAAAATGAAATTATTCTTATGATTTCGATATTATTGACATCACCCGTCCTGTCGTCACAGGGGTTTATGCAACAAGATGTAATTAATCGAGTTGTAAATAACGTGCAAATGTCTCATATATATGCCGATTGGACATTAGGAAACATACACAAAATGAATCCAGACTTTTTACGGGAATATAGCCTACATTACATGCAGTAGTGACAGCTTTACCTTTTAATTACTCTAGATGCTTATAACTGTGGTTTTGTGTTGAATGCGATGTGATATAAGATATGATAAACAAAAACAAGTAATCGAATAAATACATGCATGGATGTGTTTATTCTGTATGATATGTTTATATATACCTATTTCACATCGTTCACCAGTCAGAGGGGCCGGACATACGCAGTAGAACCCATCCTCAGTCTCAACACATTGTCCAGATGAACATGGGTTGCTCAGACAATCTGAAAAGATGGAGAACATATTTGCATTTAGCCAGTTAATTAGAAAGCCAAAAGCATAGGAAGCAGGTTGGCCTGCACGGACCCCGCCCCCCCCCCCCCCCCCCCCCCTCCCCGGAGTTTTGAAAAGGGCCATATTCGGGCAAAAAAAAATATGTTACATTTGGGCAAATATATTGTTTTTTTATATTTAAAAATGTCAGATTCGGGAAAAATAAAGACATATTCTGACAAGGTTATGTTACATTTGGATAAACTCAAATCATTTCGGGCAAAAGCTGCAAAAGCTTACCTGAGCTGCCCCGATCGAAGCAGCGAGTTCGTGCTGCCACAATACTAAACATGTTGAACAATGTTTCCTGATGTCTTTAAAATCTTACATTTCCCGTAATATGTAATACTTCGGTTACTACAACTTTGTTTAGAGGGATACATAATCAAGCAATGACAGTGAAATGCATCGACAGTGTCAACTTTGTTCGCAATTTTCACATTTTGCAATATGTAAAGCTGTGAGAATGGCGATATCATATCTTGTTGGTTGACACCGTCAATGCATTTTCAATGTCACTGCTGGATAACGTCAAGGGTAACTGTTAATTTTTACAAAGGAAATCTGTTATACTTCAATCATTTCCTAATATCATATTCTTCTAAATGAGATGTGATTGCCAATCTGAAAATATTTCCATACATTTGAAACTTTAAAAAAAAAATGTATATCTCTTGTAAAATAAGCCAAACCAAATGGTACAAGAGAAGTGTTGAAAGTTGAAAGCGTGTTTTTGGTTGAATTTAACAAATTAATGGATCACTTAAAAGGGTTTCAAGGCAAGCGATCTATATGCAACTAGAATGCAGCACTCAGAGAGTGCAAATACCTCCGCAAATCTGGAAGTATATGGCCAAATATGTAAATTACTTTTTGTGTGACCATGACTCGACCCTTGACCTTGGACCTTGTTAATGTAATAGCTGCTATTCTAGAAGGACATTCTAGAAGCTTCCATGCAAATTTGATTGAGATATCTGCAAAACTGTGAGCAGGAGACACAAACAAACAAACAAATACAAAAACATACAAACGGAATCGAAAACACAGCCTCCTGTCACTTTGTTGGCGGAGGTAATAATCACCTGGCAAAGAACAAACCAGATTGCCGGCTCCGAGCTGTCCTAGGATTGCGTTGCGTTTAGCTCTCGAAGCCACAGACTTGGGAACTAGTCTCACCACCTTGCCTCCGGGTAGCTTGATGTTGGAACACCGGACGGAACTACTGCATTCGTCGCAAAGACAACCTTTGGTATAATATAAGAACAACATAGAAAGGAAATACAATTTTATTTCAACCCGGCACCTACAGAAATAAGATAATACGCCATTGACGTGATTAATGACTTAAGTATTTTGCACTTGTCACAAAGACATCTCTTGGTATACAAAAAGATAAAAAGGAAATACGACTTCAGTTGAACACGTCACCTAGAGAAATAAGATAATACGCCATTCGTTATATTTCAAATAATAACAAGACAGAAAAAAGGAGCAGGACAAAGAGGAACACTGAGTTTTAGACGGTAAAGAGAAGGGGAGTAATGACGAATACAAGAACAGGGGCAGAACAAGGGATGGAAAGAGAAGAGTACGAGGAAGGAAGATAATAAAAAGGAGAATGAAGATAGAACGAAGATGGAAAAGAAAGGGGAAGACAACAGGAAATACGAGGAAGATGTTATTACGAAGAATAAATAATGAGTAAAACAATAATTAAACTAGATGGATCTTCGACTGTGCGCAGTCGAAACGGATGCCCTCGCCATTTGCGATTTGTAAAATAATCCCCGTGACCTTAGACCTCATGACTCTAAAATCAGATCAGTTCATTGACTCCTAAAGATACGTGTACATCCGTCCACCAGTACTTGAGATACTGTGTTCGCATACAAAATGAGCCGTGAGATCTTTGACCTAATGATCCCAAAATTATCGGCTCATCAAGATACATAATTGTACCAAGTAATAATCTGTAAATTGGTTCTTGAGATATCGAAATAATGATCTTAATATGTGTAATGAGCCCTGAAATATTTAACCTTTGACCTCATGCCCTGCCCCCCCCCCCCCCCCCCAATATAACAATTAGTTGATTGCTTTTTCAAAATATACACAGAGTTACTAAGATTGATGGTAATCTGTCAATCTATTCTCAATATTTTGCGACCACATGCTATTATCGCATATATATGAGCATTGTGTCGTTTGACTTTTGACCTCATGATCCTAAAATCAATTCAGGGCATTCGTTCATTGGCTTTTCAAGATATATACATGTACCAAATTTGATGGTAATCTATTAATCGGTTCTTGAGATAATGCGACCACAAGCTAATATCGCATTGAACCCAGTGAACTTTGACCTTTGACCTCAAAACCCCAAATCCATTCAGTTCATTGGTTCATTGGCTCCTCATGATACATACATCTACCAAGTGTGATGCCAATCCTTCAACCGATCACAAGTAAGGACGGACGGACAAACAGAAATAATTATGCCTCCGGCCACTTCGTTTCGGAGGCATTATATTATAAAGGAAGAATGTAAAATACGGATAAAGGTGAAGAAGTATAAATAAAGAGATGAAAAGAAGAAGGAAACGAAAGGGGACAGAGTGGAAAAGGAAGGAGAAAGAAAAGGAGGACGAATAAGCAAGAAAAGAAGAGAAAAAAGGGGACATGCAAAATGAACATGTGAATATAAAAGAAGAGAATGAGAAGAACTAAGACAATTGAGAACGAAGTATAGTAGGAGAAGATCAGAGGAAAGAGAAAAGTGGTGACTAAATAGTATGGAGAAAAGGAAGGCGATGGAAGAGTAAAACAATACTATTAAATGAAGGGAGAAAATATAAAGACAATACAAGGAATTCATAAGATTAGGATGGATGCAGAAGAAGACGATTTTGGAAGAGAAGAAAAGAACAAGACGAGAACGGAGAAAAAAAAATAGGGGAAAATAAATTGAAAAAAGGAAGAACAACGAGCTAGAATATGAATGAAGAAAAAGAGAACAATAATAATAAGAAGGTGGAACGGGAATTACGAAGAAGAATACAAAATAATACATTTAAACAAGGAATGAAAAGAGTGAGAGGAAGATTATGAAGGAGAAAGAATGTGAAATAAAATAATGACGAAGAAATGGGAGAAGAAGGAGAAGCAGAATAAGACTTGTAGGACATAACTGATTGGACCCACCAAATTATAAATAAAGCAGATTTTAAAAGTTTACATGCACAAATTAATGTTTTTTAAAGGCATATCTAATTAAAAGTATGACACATTTTGTAGACATTTGTAATGTGTTTTATTTTTCTGCAGGTTAAATCAGAGTTACGACACTTGAAACACTTGAGACATGAAACATACATCCCAATGGTAAAATGGTAAACAAATAGTTGAAATGTCTGTAGTAATTAATACATACCTTTCATAACGAGCAGCACGATGAGAAACAAGCGTTTGTCCTGAAGAAAATGTTGGTAGGTAAGAAACAGTAAAAAAACATTGACATAATTATTATACAGGATGATATTGTTTCTTTAATCTGGTAAAGCCCAGCCTTTGCGGCGTTCCCAGGCACAATAAGGGCATCTTAGAATATTAATTTCTTATTTAAGAACATAATTAATCAAAATAATCTAAATGAGTATAACTAAGTCTTAAGTCTTAAGTCGCGCACAGGTACATTAAAACAAATATCCACACGATAGACATTAATCAACTAGGATAACAACCATAGTTATCTTTAAGAGGCTTAAATTACACTTTAAACTTTAATTGTATCGAATATATTCTAAAGTTTAATGTCAGCTACATTATTATACAGGCTAATTAATAAATACAATTGGGAAAATATACAAAAAATAATGGTCAGCTCACCATTTCGACTGTTTGTCTTGTGTCAGCCCACAGACAAACTGTTCTCGTTTCTCAATCGCACGTCGGATTTTAAATTGCGGAGCTCTAGAGAGGAGAAGTACGCATCCCGTTGTAGGCGCCTTTGTGCATACCATCCGTTGCGTTAGAAACGGTTCAGCCGTATCGTCGACTTGTATTCGTCGTCAGGCAAGGCCCGGTCACATATCACCGGATAGCGTAAACGTTTTGCCGATGGAGGGAAATATTCTTTAATCTGTTTATTTCCGTTCGTATGCTTTTTCTTAAACCTTTCCTTGTCAGGCGATGAGCGTTGTCCTATCCGGCGGACTATTTTGTGCATGAATCAATGGAGACGACTTTCACCACCGGATAATTTGTTTTCGCAAATGTTATTCGTCGGGCATCCGTGTACGCTATCCGGTGATATGTGACTGGGACTGCAGTGGCGTAGCTGAACCAAGTGGCGGGGGGGGGGGGGGGGGGGGCAGGCAATGTAAACGTGCCTCCCTCTCCCCCGATAAATTCGCACATAAAGGGTCAACATTCCCATACGATAGAATCAATACATTCAATGTACGTCCTAAATGTTCTCCGCCATTTAGTAAGCAACCGTACGCAACCGTAAGCAAACCTACGTACCCTTTACGCCATGTATACGTAAACGTACGCAACCCTACGCCCGTTAACCGCAATCGTACGCGTAGGTTCACCAATTTCATACGCCGTAGGTAGGCGGTGCATATATGCACAGGGTATGTAACCATACGCATCGTACGCCAGCCTATGCATACACTACGCAGAGACTACGCCGAAGCAACATTTTGTATGCAGCCTAATTTCGAGGTACTCGGTACCCCCACACTACGCAACTCTACGCAGGTCCGGTGTAAAAGCCACTGATGGCGATTGTGAGTGCGAGTGTTCTGGTTTCGTTTGCCTTAAAGGGACTTATTGTCCAAATCCTCCAAATCCAATTGGAATTCTAGAGGATCCCTCATACCTTGTTTTATTCGTATTAACAATAAAATCATGGGACAGGTTTCGGTTTTTCAAATTTCTCTTTCGCTAAAAAGATATTTACGATTGAAGTGTTCAGATGTTAAATAATCCAATGGATCGCGAAAACTGTGTAAAGAGTGAGTGCAATGAGTTTGTGAACATCACTTTGCATTTTTGCTCATACTCGGCCATATAACGTCCATTTGACTTGAAGTTTTTCACACCCTGTGGACATATCAGACAACAACAATATACATTGTATCAACTATTCATCACTTGTTGCACATGTCAACAAAGTTACTAGATCTCTTTAAGCCCCTTTCACAATAATTGTTCGTAGTAGCCGCGAGTATAGCCATTGCACTACACAAAAGTACGCAACACTGCTCCCTTTAATACGTAACACTACGCCAGCCTCAAAGGACTTTTCGTCGGACTGGCGTAGGGTAGCGCACTTTTGCGTAGGCATGGCGTACAGTAGCCGCGTAGTGTTGCTTAGATATGCGTAGACTTGCGTAAAAACTGCGTTCTTTCTGCGTCCAGTGTCTACGCCGAAAGTACGCGAACAATATTAAACATGTTTGATGTGTTGCGTCCGTCTCGCGTACCCCTTTGCGTCCCTCAGCGTATTGTTACGTAGGCCAGCGTAGTCACAGCGTAGGGCAGCGTACGCAACACTACGCAATTCTGTACGTAGGCCTGGTGTGAAACCCCCTCTAGCCATATTATGGTCGAGTGGGCGTATGCATGGGTCGGGAGGAGGGGGAGGGGGGGGGGGGCGGATACGCTAATTAAGGGGGGCAAATTCTTTGTAGTTATTTTGTTTGTAAATTATTGTTGTATTTCTTTTAGTTCACATATGTAATAATTAGGAGCACGTGCTCCCACGCCCCTCCCCTCCCTAGTGGTACACCACTGCTCGTCGTCGCATTTATATACGCGACTTAAGCCTTTTCACACGTAACTGTAACCTCGTTTACAATCGTGATTGCTAATTTGTGTTGTTTGTATTGCAAACGAGTTTTTTTGATACGTGTGAATGAGCTTTCAAAACACGATTTCACAATCGATTTGCAAATCTAAAAAGGGTAGTTCAGATTTGGTTTGGAGGGCGCTTGAAGAAGTATTTTTTATTTAGAGAATTTGAAAAAGTACACAATTTTAATGACAGAAAACAGTTTGTTCGATAAAAATCGGTTCAGAAACGGCTGAAATGTTTATATAACTGTATGGAATAAATGTTGGGGACCAACTTTAATTGAAAAGTGTATGATAATATTTATAAATCCTACACATTTCTGAAACTATACTAAATTGGTTCTACATTTTTGTTTGGATTATCTATCTAGTGAACAATTATTGTCACTTAGCTGTGTGTATGTTCGTCTACCATTATATCATTATTTAACATGGTGAATTATAACTGTTACTTTTAAATAATAATTAGAATTTAAATTAAATATCTAAACTAACGTTTGACCGTAACTGTACTTTCAGTATTATGAAAATTGCCGTAAGTATATTTATTGGCCAAACTAATTGAGCAGTATAATTGAAATAGTATAAAAAGGGGCTTGTGTGGAAACAAGTTTATTCTGTCATCAAAATGATATGCTCTTTCATAACTTTCACTCGTTTTTTTTAATTATCTCACCCAAAACTTATTTCGTGCAGCGCTCTCTATACACCTTTAAAGATGTTGGCTTCAGCTTTAGCCGGTGTCAGTTGCAAGTTGTGCTTGGTTTATCTCGACCGGAAGTGAGATTTTGTGAAACAATTACAGTATGAGCTTGAAACACTTGTTTTGTTTTCATATTTATTTTGTTACCTTTTGGTAATGGCATTATTCTTGTGACGCATTTCCTGTTTTCCTCTTTGTTTTTCCATTTCATTATGATCTAAAAATAGAAAACAGCTATTAACCCTTAGCCTACCGGAACCTAGTGAGTCCTGAAATTAAACTTTACAGGGATTGCAAAATCTGGTAGGAATCAGGTTAATAGCAAATGTTATATTACGGTGTGCATGTACGTGTCATCTACAAAATGAACGAAACAAAGAATCGACCGTGCGGGCGTCAACTGAAAACTGCATCGTATCCGTAAAATCGATTTCTCTTTCATCAGTATAGACAATCAAACAGAGGGAAGTATATATATAAATATTATTCGTGACATTTTCTATAACTTTTGTTTACAGTATTGTTGATTTCATTTGAGATATCAAAATCTTTCAATTACGGGCCCATTATCTTGAATGGGAACCTATCCATGTATTATCTAATTCGCATGTAAAAGTGATTGATAGTGACTCAAACTATTATGTCGAATTCTATTGATATCTCGAAACCATGCCAATAGAAAAACTAAAAGTTGACTTCTTCACCTAGAGAAATTATGCGATCCGCGTCATTTTGCGTATCATCCCTATACAAAATATTGTTCCCTCTACAATATCAATTTTGGTTCGCCACCCAGTAAACAGTAACACGTCATAATGGCGACAATTTGTCATGCAATCATTGAGCAGTGTTTTTGTTTGTATGTTATCACAAGGCCAATATGTTCGAATTGTTGTATTATTGTCAAACTTAGCATTACCCTCAGTACGGTCTAGTCATTTTGTTTGTATTTATATTATGATACTTGTATTTTATATATACATTCAAGTCCGTTTATGGTTTGTTTATATGGTTTATTTGTTTACATTTATCAACATGACCACAATTTCTTCACTCAGTTAGTGCTTTGTAACGCAAATAAAGCTCAACACTATGCTAAAAACTATATCCGATCTATCTTAAGTATCCATTTATTTGTAAAATGTTTATCTGTTAACCATGACAACACGTTGTTTCTTATAATGCATTTTCGGTATATAAAATTCCAGTGAGTATTATGTTTCAAAGGTTAGTATACAGTTTTGCATATTGCTTTTGTTTGTTTAATTGCCACAGCAACAAAGTTTTAAGATATTGAATTATCGAACACTTAAAGTAATCTAGTACATGTAATTGTGTTTAAATATGTACAAAGTTATGAGTGGTTTATAAAATGTGTTGCCTGATATGTCCACTAAGTCTATGTGAGAATTGTACATAAAATATATGTTATATGGCCAAGTTATTCGTAAAAATGCAAAGTGATCTTCGCTTACTCGTTGTACTGACTTTGTATACAGTTATAACTTTCCAGTTGATAAAAATCTGAACACTTCAATCTTTAATATCTTTTTTAAAGAAAGGGAAATTCCAATTAAATTCCAAAAGATGTTCCATGCTGCTATTGGTAATACGAATACAACAAGGTATGATATTATCACTGGTGTTCTGAGTATAATGGATTTGGATAAGATTACCGCTCACATTTGAAATGCTAGTGTGTATGTATGTATGACTTATTTTGAAAGTAAGAACTTTCAGCTATACAAATAGTGTTAAAATTACTCGATATTTACTATTACCGCAGCAATTAATTAAGATTAGATTTACATATTATATACAATTTAGCGTCCTACACATCCTACCGTGACAACCCTAAACCCCTTAATGCCTGGTGTTTTCTTACATAAAAAAAAGGGTTTACAACCGAAATAATTGGTAAGTATTCTATCGCTATCTCTAAAATGCAACATTGCACCGAACAGTGCTATATATTGGGTGATTTCAAGTATGGTGTTGGGGTTAGTGTTAGTGTTGAGGATGAAAAACTGCCTCTAATCTGAGCTAAACACCAGCTTCCAGATTAAGAGTCTAAGGTCACGAACTTTTTAATCGTGATGACCTTGTAGTAATCGATCACAGTATCGCTAGTGTTTGTCAACACCAGAGACAAAATCACGCGAACCCCCTTAAAATGGTGACGAAAACGCTTACATGGTTACGAATTAGAGAGCAAGCCGTAATGAAGACTTACCACATACATGTATTGAATACCATAATAAAAATAAAAAAACATTCAAACCATTCACTTGGTCGATACGATTTTAGTGGATATTCCCTATTTTTAGTGAAATTTAGGTTATCCTTCACTATAGGGGGCTAAATTATTTATGTTCGCTAACTTCAGTCAATGGTCCGAATGTGCATTACAAGTCCTGCATGCATGCATGCATGAACGCGTGTGCGCACGGGTTTAAAGTGGCACAGTGGCTTTTGAAACCACAATACATGTACTTGTTATATATAACCTCCTTGGTTTTAGGGGTTTTTATTAAATATTAACAGATTACGGGAGGAGGGGGGAAGGGGGAGGGCATAACAAGGTTTCATGGATGGCCAAGGGGGGGGGGGGGGGGGGGGGGGGGGGGGGTAGGTCTGGATAAGGAAATATGGCTAGGGCGAGCCAAGGGGGGGGGGGGGGGTAGGTCTGGATAAGGGAATATAAAGCAGTATATATTACCTCCTTGGTTTTAGGGGTTTTTATTAAATATGAACAGATTACGGGAGGAGGGGGGAAGGGGGAGGGCATAACAAGGTTTCATGTATGGCCAAGGGGGGGGGGGGGGGGGGTAGGTCTGGATAAGGAAATATGGCTAGGGCGAGCCAAGGGGGGGGGGGTAGGTCTGGATAAGGGAATATAAAGCAGTATATATTACCTCCTTGGTTTTAGGGGTTTTTATTAAATATGAACAGATTACGGGAGGAGGGGGGAAGGGGGAGGGCATAACAAGGTTTCATGGATGGCCAAGGGGGGGGGGGGGGGGGGGGGTAGGTCTGGATAAGGAAATATGGCTAGGGCGAGCCAAGGGGGGGGGGGGGGTAGGTCTGGATAAGGGAATATAAAGCAGTATATATTACCTCCTTGGTTTTAGGGGTTTTTATTAAATATTAACAGATTACGGGAGGAGGGGGGAAGGGGGAGGGCATAACAAGGTTTCATGGATGGCCAAGGGGGGGGGGGGGGGGGGGGGGTAGGTCTGGATAAGGAAATATGGCTAGGGCGAGCCAAGGGGGGGGGGGGGGGGTAGGTCTGGATAAGGGAATATAAAGCAGTATATATTACCTCCTTGGTTTTAGGGGTTTTTATTAAATATGAACAGATTACGGGAGGAGGGGGGAAGGGGGAGGGCATAACAAGGTTTCATGTATGGCCAAGGGGGGGGGGGGGGGGGTAGGTCTGGATAAGGAAATATGGCTAGGGCGAGCCAAGGGGGGGGGGGGTAGGTCTGGATAAGGGAATATAAAGCAGTATATATTACCTCCTTGGTTTTAGGGGTTTTTATTAAATATGAACAGATTACGGGAGGAGGGGGGAAGGGGGAGGGCATAACAAGGTTTCATGGATGGCCAAGGGGGGGGGGGGGGGGGGGTAGGTCTGGATAAGGGAATATAAAGCAGTATATATTACCTCCTTGGTTTTAGGGGTTTTTATTAAATATTAACAGATTACGGGAGGAGGGGGGAAGGTGGAGGGCATAACAAGGTTTCATGGATGGCCAAGGGGGGGGGGGGGGGGGGGGGTAGGTCTGGATAAGGAAATATGGCTAGGGCGAGCCAAGGGGGGGGGGGGGGTAGGTCTGGATAAGGAAATATGGCTAGGGCGAGCCAAGGGGGGGGGGGGGGGTAGGTCTGGATAAGGGAATATAAAGCAGTATATATTACCTCCTTGGTTTTAGGGTTTTTTATTAAATATGAACAGATTACGGGAGGAGGGGGGAAGGGGGAGGGCATAACAAGGTTTCATGGATGGCCAAGGGGGGGGGGGGTAGGTCTGGATAAGGAAATATGGCTAGGGCGAGCCAAGGGGGGGGGGGGGGTAGGTCTGGATAAGGGAATATAAAGCAGTATATATTACCTCCTTGGTTTTAGGGGTTTTTATTAAATATTAACAGATTACGGGAGGAGGGGGGAAGGGGGAGGGCATAACAAGGTTTCATGGATGGCCAAGGGGGGGGGGGGGGGGGGGGTAGGTCTGGATAAGGAAATATGGCTAGGGCGAGCCAAGGGGGGGGGGGGGTAGGTCTGGATAAGGGAATATAAAGCAGTATATATTACCTCCTTGGTTTTAGGGGTTTTTATTAAATATTAACAGATTACGGGAGGAGGGGGGAAGGGGGAGGGCATAACAAGGTTTCATGGATGGCCAAGGGGGGGGGGGGGGGGGGGGGGTAGGTCTGGATAAGGAAATATGGCTAGGGCGAGCCAAGGGGGGGGGGGTAGGTCTGGATAAGGGAATATAAAGCAGTATATATTACCTCCTTGGTTTTAGGGGTTTTTTATTAAATATGAACAGATTACGGGAGGAGGGGGGAAGGGGGAGGGCATAACAAGGTTTCATGTATGGCCAAGGGGGGGGGGGGGGGGGGGGGGTAGGTCTGGATAAGGAAATATGGCTAGGGCGGGCCAAGGGGGGGGGGGGGGTAGGTCTGGATAAGGGAATATAAAGCAGTATATATTACCTCCTTGGTTTTAGGGGTTTTTATTAAATATGAACAGATTACGGGAGGAGGGGGGAAGGGGGAGGGCATAACAAGGTTTCATGGATGGCCAAGGGGGGGGGGGGGGGGTAGGTCTGGATAAGGAAATATGGCTAGGGCGAGCCAAGGGGGGGGGGGGGGGTAGGTCTGGATAAGGGGATATAAAGCAGTATATATTACCTCCTTGGTTTTAGGGTTTTAATTAGATGTAAACCGAGAATGGGACTAGTGTCGGGAGGGGAGAAAGGGGTGGGCATAACAATGTTTTTTATGGATGGATAGGGGTAGCCGGAGGGGGGGGGGGGGGTGGGGGTAGGGGGTAAGGGGATATAAAGGAGTCTATATTACCTCCTTGGTTTTAGGGTTTTAATTAAATATGAACAGAGAATGGTACTCGTTGGGAGGGGAGAAGGGGGAGGGCATAACAATGTTTTATGGATGGCTAGGGGTAGCTAGGGGTAACCCTCTCAGAATCTATCTATTTGGAGCCCCTTCACAGCATGATTAAAGCTAGGGGGCATCTCTCATCACTTTGGGGTCCTCTTAGAAGACTGGGGGCTCTGCTATTTGGAGCCCCCATTAATCATACCCGAAGATTGGGGCCACCGCCCATCGCTTTATGGATCCTCTCAGAAGACTGGGGGCTCTGTCCTTATGTTGGAGAGCCCCCTCAGAGCATGGATAAAGCCTAGGGGCAACACACATATAATTGGAGCCCCCTCATCAGAGCATGATCAAAGCTAGAGGGCACTGCCCATCACTTTTGGAACCCTTTTAGAACAATGGGGGCTTCGTCCTTATGTTGGGGAGCCCCCTCAGAG
>JBAMJV010013307.1:0-59556 GCA_037951105.1 Echinarachnius parma
GATCATCATCACACGACAGGGAGCCACCGCACCTGACTCCGTCGTCAAGCACGGCATCGACCAGGGCCTCGAACTCGTCATCAACCAGGCTCCCGACGGCAGACTCGTTGCCGAGACGCCACCACCCTACTCAGAGAAGTAATCTGCCCAGGAAACCATGTCTTTGGCGTTGAAATGCTAGGATATCGAATATCGAAGTGGTGGGGGAACTCGGCCAGAGGGAGAACTCGGCCACCTACATAAGCAAATCGAAACAAACATTGGGACCATTACCCGTTCCGCTCTATAGTACTTGCGTTGTAAATTGATGCTTACACATAACTGCATAGGCCAGTTTGTTGTGCGCTCGTGGAACGTTGAAAATGTAGGTGGCCGAGTTCCCCCGTTATTACTGCAATACATGCTGTCATATTAAGGTCAAAACTTTTGACAAAACATGCATATCCTGGTAACGTGTACAAACATGTTATTTTTATAAATAATTTTACAAGGAAACATGTATTACTATAGGCTAGGACTAATATATTTTAAACGAAGAAAATAGTGAGCTAGTCTTAAAAATCACAAATGGATAATGTAAAATAAGAAAGGGAGTTATATGCATAATATAGATGTAATTCTATCAACGTTTTAGATCACGTTTTGGCACACTGCTATTTTTTAAAATCGGAACTTACTGTACTTGAAATTACAAGGCAGTTGTAGATTCGTCTTTTAAACAATTCTTCATCTTATTTGAGTTGTCGTTTGATTTCTGTATAGTTATACTAATATTGAAGTTATACCGAGCCTTATGTTTAATGATTGCATTTTTTCAATTAAAGGCAATTAAAGGCATATACCAGACCATGTATCATGGCCAGACTATTTATTTCGCCCAAAATTTGCGCTAAAATCATATTTAAAAGTTCGTAATTTCTTTCATTGGCATATGATCAACAAAATGCGTGTTAAAAGTGCACAATGTTGTTTTTTAGTATTGTATTGTTGAAGTAAAGATGTACTTATATTCCGGGAGAATTCGTATGAAATTGGAATAACCCATGTTCAATTATTGCTGTGAATGTTTGTTTGTTTGTTTGTTTATTTCCGAAATCACAGCAATAAATACAGCAATGAAGTGCAACGGAGGATTGACCCACAATTCAGCAGAATTGAAAAAGACAAAACCGCTGTTCTTCCTTGGGATCCCACAATTATATAGATACAGTATACGCAATGATTGATAGGGAAAGCGATAGAAAAAAGGGGAGAAAGCGAAAAAGAGAAACTATAATTTCATAAATTATTCCATATTATGTACATATGTACGTATATGTATGTAAATTAAAATTGGTGACAAATATCATATTAAAGGGTACCACCACCCAAAAATAATATTCTTCTTAAAGAAAGGTAACATATTTAGTATTCCATTCCATCAACAAGTTCACAAAAATATGTTTCCAGAAAGAAAGAAAAAATAATTGGAAAACGCCTCACCATTCTAAAGCATGCGTTCATGCGGTCTGAATTGCGAAGACTGATGTGTGCAGAGCGAACGAATCGCCCGGGATTCTATTGTCTACAAACGTACGCATGAATCGCATTGACGAACTCGCAAATGTTTGGCCCGTACGAACCAGGAAATAGTAGTGGTTCCGTAAGTGATGGAAATTAATTGCTTTGTTTATGAATTACATAACCCTTTGCAAAATTTTGGGTATCTATTTGATATCACAAAACGGTACCAAAACATATAATAATGTGTTGTTCTTTACCTGGTGGTCCCCTTTAACACTGAATGAATCCGAAGAAAGGAAAACCAGTACCAGTCATTCATTAAACAACATTAATGTAAATTTTATCATTCTGTTGCCTAATGCGTGTAACATTGCCTATTGCGTAAACAATGATATACATGTATATTCGTATGTGTGTTTGTGTGTGCATGCGTGTGTTTGTGTGTGGGTGTATGTGTGTGTGTGTGTGTGTGCGTGCGTGTGTGTGTGTATTTATGTGTGTTTTCGTGTGTTTGTGTGTGTGTGTGCGTGCGTGTATATATATATATATATATATATATATATATATATGTGTGTGTGTGTGTGTGTGTGTGTCATAGAAGGATGACTCCAGCCACCAGCTGCCATCGTATTTTTTCATACATTTTTCGACCACCAAAATTAATACACATTACATTTGTGGGACCTTTTGAAATTGTGATTCCAAATTTCGGCCCGCTATGTTTAACATGGTTTTTTCAATACGTCACTCAATGAACATCTTTAAAGGGATTTAGCAACCTTGTGAAAATCCATAAACTTACTAACTTTAGCCGGCCTCATTACACGAGTACAGTATCTGTATTGCCAATAAAAGAAATGGAACATGTTTTGGTTTTACGAATCTCTTTCGTTTCAGTGGAACAGCCGTCGGGACAGGGATTGGTTAAACGGTCTAGTATAATACAAGAACAAACTAAATCATAATGATTCGAAGAATACAATAAAGGTCTGGTATTCATTCTACAGCACAATCCTGCACAATCACCATCACCCATTCTAACAATAGTAGGCTATAAGTGAACAATACGGGCCTACGGGGATTCCCATCATAGGCGTAGGAGACGGGGGCTGGGGGCTGCAGCACCCCTCCCTCATGCAGGAATTTTGAAAACGACCATATTCGGGCAAAACGTACCCCAAATTATAACACGTTAGCACTTTTGGTTAAATACTAAAAGATAATATGCATGGTACTTTGGTTATTCCTAATAAAAGTGAACGAAATTCAAGTAGGCCTACATCATACACTGTTATGGAATAAAGGGTATCAAACAATTATCGTGATCCATCATCCAAATAACCTGTTGATGTGTTTATATGATAAAAGTGATTTAAAGACCCACATTTCTCCCTTTTGTTTGCCGATTATGCTATTACTTTCAGAAATTATTCCTCCTTATCTCATAGCGCATATGAAAGCAACATTTTGCTTTGGTTTCATTGTCCTTAAGTATTCATTTGCACCCACAATCATGGGAATATATGCGTTTCCAAAGATATATGGATTCGAATACTGTTGATAAATTCTTCCAGTGGCTTGCAGCAATGAAGCAGACAGCATTTTGTCAGAAGAACATAACATCTCCTTTACTTCATGGACTATAAACAGTAGTCTTCATCTTCAGACACATGAGCACATATGGTTTAGATAATTGTAATATTGTTATAAATATGATACGTTTTCAAATCATGATCACACATTTTCTGGAAAAATATGTTTTCTTTTTTTTGGAAGTGATATGAACTTCTAATTTTGAACAGCTTTAAAAGCTGTTCTCTATAGCTTTCATAAGTATACAAATAATTAAATAGGGTGTTGGTTCCCTTTAATACATTAACAATGTTCTCCCGCCGATTGCGACATTGTACTGTGGGGATTCCCAAACCACCATGTAATGTTGTTTATGGTCTGTAGGCTCTCACAATACCATACTGCGAACCTATAAATAGTATACTAAGTGAACACTAATATAATATTGTTTGTTAATGATGTCATGGCTGTATAGCTGAGAAAAAAATAACGATCTGTTAATTGTGAGTGAACAGTCTATATTATTACACACATGTGGGGCGTTGTTCCAGTCGCCTCCCACACAGTTTCATCAGCAATACGAGAAAAACTATATGAGAATTAATATTTTCAGCTGAGCTTGCTGCACAATATTTCATGAAGAGAATCGTAGTCGTATATCAGTGTACATCTGACGTTGTGTTTCTCAATCTTGGTGGCGTCATTAACGTCGCAAAACGTGTGATAATCTAGCACGCTGCTAGCCCGACTCGGGCCCGACTCAAAGTTGGCTGCCATTTATAGGCTACAGTAATGTTGAACAGTCGATATGCACGATAACAGTCGCTTCCCATGCAAACTTGTATCATATTACGGACTGTGAACGGAATAATATTTTTTCAATGGATTCGTCGTCGTGTGTCACCGTATGGCTGACGAAGTGATCATCAATGTTGGATGGGTTTAATTACAGCACACAACACGTGATTCTAGCCCGCTATACGTACAAACTCCGTGCTGGCCGCCATAATTTTAGCTGAATACATCACATAACCACGGAAATCGCACTTCGCACGTTTCTTCGTATACAAACTTTCAACCTGATCTATGAACCAATACAGGGGCAAATATTTAATTGGAGGCTGTGTGAGGTCAAACTCTTGCCCGCATATCACTGACTTGAGTAGCGAGAAACTGATGATTGTCAAAGCGACCAGAGAACTGTCGATTGTTGAGTAGATTCTTATACAAACTCTTTCAGATTTACAAAATGGCTGACGTCGTTACCCTCGATGTTGGAGGTGTAGTCTACAGGACAAAGCGCGCCACTCTGACCCTGTATCCCGACTCCATGTTTGGCGCCATGTTAAACGGAAAAAACGACATGACCACGGTCGACCAGGGCCGTTGTTTCATCGATAGAGACGGCTTGCTGTTCAGGTACGTGCTCAACTTCATGCGCTGTCCCAAGCTTGCCTTGCCAGAGGACTTCAAGGAACTTGACATGCTAGGGAAAGAGGCCACGTTCTACCAGATCGAACCACTGGTTAATGCCATTGAGAAGGCGAGACAGGAGCGCAGGCCTGAACAACCCAAGATCGAAACCTTGGAGATGGAACAAGTGGGTGCTTCTATATGGATACTCCGAGGTTTAAAAAGTACATTAAACGCATTACATGCCTTCAGTAAAGACGGAAACACGGGTTGGACATGTAGGGAATTAAAGATGGACGTACTACCGGCGAATGTAGGGCTAATTGGAGAAGCAAGCGTTGTTGTAACCGCATGGTTGAAAGATCCAGTGGTCATTAGAATCTACGACATTATCGAATATCTAGGGTTAAAGTTGCAGAGATCAACTGTCAGCAATGGCTTTAAATACGTGTTGTTCGAACGCTCATAGAGACTCGGGATAAAACAATAAAACACTCAATTAACGTGTACGTGGTGGTGTGACAATTAGCGCGCCCTCTCAAATCAGTTTGATCCCGAATTCGAACCTGTGTGTGGCTATCACATTTGTCTGTTGTGAGTGAACAGTCTGTATTACACACATGTGTAATATTTGGGGTTCGAAAAGTAGGTTGACGCCGTTGACTGAGGATGTGTGCAAGACTATTGACAAAGTGCGATTTGTCTAGATCATGATTTATTTCCAGGCATTCTCAAGCTAGTCAATTTATTTTGTTAATATATACAAAAAGACAGTCCCGGCTTATCTTATCAATTTGTGGTATCAACAATTAATTCAGGATAGTTTGACTTCATTCTCACAATCTGTATTTTATTTTAATGTGTGGCGTATTTTAGTTAGGTTATAGTTGAATAGCATAATTCAATTACATGTTTCATTGAACCGATGCTGATCTCTCGATGTGAATATCTCGACAGAAAAGCCAGATATCTAAGTTTTCGAGTTTTCGAGTGTGGGCGGCATAGGGGCACATAAGCGGACAGTTTGTGTAGAAAGCCTCTCCTCACTCGCATATGTAAAAAAAAAAAAAAGGAGGCCCACAGGGCTCCATTTTGGGCCCAACTTTGTTTTTGTTATATATAAACGACATTTCAAACGCCGTTAAACATTGTAAAGTGTCCCTCTAGCTGATGACACTTGTTTGTACTTTTCATCGCATAACCCACGTCAAATGCAGACATCCATAAATGAAGATTTAGAAGGGGTTGCCCAGTGGCTGAATGCTAACCGACTTATTATTGATGCTAAACAAAACCAGAATATATATTAATCGGTTCTCGGAAAAGAATTAGGACTCTTTATGATACTGGAATAATATTAAAGTTAAACGGGTGCAATCTTATGAAGTAAATCAGTGTAAATATGTGGGGGTGATAATTGATCAAAATCTTACATGGAAGTTACATATTGATTATAATTATGTCTCGTAAACTTGTAAAACAATTGTTCCTTTTACGTAAAGCTAGAATGTACATTACTGAAAATATTGCAAGAACATTATATTATACAACTATTCAATCTCACTTAGATTATTGTTCACCAGTTTGGAATAATCCTTTTGATATATCCTTAAATAAATTACGAGTTTTTTTCAAAAGAGAGCACTTAGAATTGAACTACAAGTAGGCTATACCGTAAGTTCTAATACTTTGTTTCAAATAATAAAGGTCGATTCAATGGATTCAATAGATGGAAATTTTGTTTTGATGTTTATGTTTAGAATAATCCATTATCAAAATGTACCTCAATATTTATTCTCTCGGATTCAAATGAAGCATCATTTATATAGCATGCGTAATTCACAATGTAAATTATTTTGATCAAAACAAAAAACAGACTTTCTAAAACGGAGTTTTATTTAGTCAAGTTCTACGGCTTTTAATTCATTACGATTAAAATATTCTCATTAAAATCAAGGCATGATTTGATAATGTATTTTTTTTTCTCTATTTTTTTCTCACAAAGATATTTTATATGTGTTTAGCGTTTTAAAAAATCTGAATTTGTAAAGCTTGTTTTTAGTGTTTTTCTACATGATGAATATCTGTTTGTATGTATATAATTATGTCTTTTCATATTAACTTATTTGTATTGTTTATATGTTAATGCTTGTAATATCTCTGTATTTGTACATATTGTACGGGACCCCTTTGAAAATCAGTTTCTGCCCATTTGTGGAAATAAAAAAATAAAAAATAAAATAAATGCATTATGGTGTGGCCCTCTCAAAATCAGTCAGACAACGCTTCGCCATTGATTAAACTGTATATATTTTGTAAATAGGCCAGGACCTATATAATGTATTTTACACGAGGAAAATAATGAGCTAGTCTTAAAATGGCAAATGATAATGTGAAATAAGATTGAAAGTTGTACATAATAGACTGGAGGTAATTATATCTATGTTTCGGGCTATTTGGTACACTGATATGTTTTAATGGAACTAACTGTAGTTGTAGATTCGTCTTGAAAATGTGCATCCTTTCTTGTAATGTCGTTTGGTTTCTTTATAGCTTCATACTTATACTGTAGTGAGATTATAATGATTAGTTTGTTTAAATAATCCTTTTCATTATAGGGATATAATGGTAATAGATTGGTTTACCTATACCATGTGGCCAGACTTGGGTTTTATTTTGCAAAATGTTGAGCTAAAATCATATTCAAAAGTTCGTAATTTCTTTCAAAATGTACATATGATCAACAAAATGCATGTTAAAGTTAATAAAGAGGTGCACAATTTTGTTATTTTAGAACTGTATTGCTGAAGTAAATGGGCAATTCCGGATGAGAGAAGCCAAAAATGGAAAATTTAAAAGTTTATGAAATACAATTTCAAAGCATGTTTTGGGTGGACAACGTCCTATATATAAGTGAATAGAAGACCGTTTGTGAAAAACTTAATCCGTTTTTCTGAAAGCAATGTTTGAACTTTGGGGTTTTTCTAGGCTTCAGAATTGAAAAAATGACCAAATTTAATAACAAATCAATAAATCATTGATCCCTGAACTTATTCCTTTGTATACTTTGCAGTTATACTAGCATATGGATAATCTTCTTATTTTGTAAAGCACTTGTTCCAACCGGAACCCATATTTGCAGGACAGAATGACCAAACCTACTCCGATTTGCATGTAATTCCGTTACCAATATTGCAAGAAAGTTTTTTTTAAGAACTTAAATATTGATGAATTATTCTGTAATTGTAAATTCAATGCTAAAATATGTGTCCTTGAAACCCCAAACACCCAATTCTTCAATATCTTAACCCATTCCTATGAAAACATCGGTAACGGAATTACATGGTAACGGAATTACACCGGTAACGGAATTACATCGGTAAGGGACGCACCATTTAATTTACTTTAAAGTGGGTAGGAAGTTTTTTGAAAGAAAGAATATCCACCCACTATACAGGGGGGTAAACAAAATCCACCTACTGATGAGTAAAAAGCTAAATTATGAATATAAAGGAAGAAATCAAATAAGAAAGACTTTACCGCCTTCGGCAGGACAAGAACAAAATCGTGCAGTCTTTGGCAAGAAAAAAAAATAGATCACCCAACCCCAACTCCTCCCCTTGTTGAAGTCTAAGACTGCAGGTGGTATTGATGAAGCTAGTGTCCAAGATAACAGCAAGAACAGTAGTGGTGGAAAAGGCAACAACACAGAAATTAGCAATGTCAACATCAACTAACACATGGAGGACCTAAAATGGAAATGGGTGGTAGTTCAATACTGCAAAGAAAACAATGCCAAATATTAATCGGCCAAGTGATATAGGCTGTGGATAGTAACATTACTGTCAAATTCTTGAAACAAACAGCACCAGAGAAGTATGTTTGGCCTGTAGTAGATGACTTTGGCCCAAATTCTCACCAGTGGCTCAACTTGAGATTGGCCTAAAAAGACCAAGACTACCGGTAACACTTTGCGGCAACAGGAGTGTTGTGTAGTTACTATGTTTCCCAGAAAGTTTCATCTCATTATCCAGTCAATCTCTTGCTTCTGCTTCAAAGCATAGAGACAATGGGCTCTTTGAAATTCGGTCAATATTTTATGCTGGTCACCTGTAAATTTCCAGGATGATCCTGGATGCAATTTGGCTGATGACAGACTATACTATGACTAAATTGTAAAGGGCCCATTGTCCTGTTCCCTAAAATCAGAACTGAAGGGATAGACTGGATAATGAAAGGAAACCATTAGAATATCATAGCACCATAGGAACTACACAATATGTCTACTGGTGAATATTGTTACCGGTAGTCTTTGTCTTTTAAAAGGACCTAAAGAATACAACGTACTTTGGCAGTTATTCCATAGTTGATAACTTGTAAAATATGTCTGCCGAAAAAAAAATCGATGAAAATAAACACAGTAGTGATTTAAGACTAATTCTCTGATGCCTAATCTCATTTAGCAGCCAGTTTACGCCCCACCCACATTTTAGGGTCCAGAATCGGCAGCGTGATCGAAAGGTGATTGACAGTTCATTGGCTTACGTCATGACGCGTCATCTACAGAATTTAGTTCATTAGTCCGTACTTTAGATGACGTCACATTTTTGCGATTTAAAAGGGGGGTTCCCAGAACAATTAGATATTTACTCATTACCCCAAAATTGATTGATTTCATGAGAAATGACTGACAAATTTGTTTCTTCAGGAAAAATTACATAGAGAGAGCCGAAGTGTGAAAAGTAGGCCATCTAGACGCTATAGGTCCTTTAAGCCAAGCTCAAGTTGAGTTACTGAATGCAGGCCAATGTACATTAGTCACAGGTCTTAGATATAAGAGCCACAGACAGAATATACACTCTCCTTCATGTAACATACTGTATCATGCTAACTTATTACCTGGCTTTTAAATTTAGCTTGCCAGTATTATTGTTGATGAATTAAAGTTCAGACAATAAGATTGAACTTTATCCTTGCTGGCCATTTGTCTTGTCAGTATTGTAACATACTTTGTTAGTACAATTTATAAATAAGTTTAGGATTTTTAAAACTTGAACATCTTTAATATCAAGTTGTACACATTGTGCATTACATAATATACTACAAACAATTAATTGTATCCCTGATACATGTATCACCTGATCTCTGACTATAAATTAATGTTCTTGTACATGCTTCTAACAATTTATTATGTCCAAATTGCATCAAGTATGTGTACATGATCAAAAAAGTGTCTTGGAAGTATTCTTCAGTAGTAGTGATTTTGATCAGATGGATGAGTTTAATTTAGAACAATTTAGTAGATGGCATACAGGTAGACATTATTTACAGTGTACAGGTCTAATAGCATATCATAGATACCCTCAATGAGCCACAAATGGACAGAAGAGATACACTTTCCTTCATATAATTACTCATAACATACTAATTAGTTTCCTGGCTTTTAACTTCCCAGAATTATTGGTATTAAAATTGAGACAATAGGATTGAACCCTATCCGTGCTGGCCATTAAAGGGTACCACCACCCAAAAGTAATATTCTTATTATAGAAAGGTAACATCTTTAGTATTCCATTCCTTCAACAAGCTCACACAAATATGTTTTCTGAAAAAAATATATAATTGGAAAAAGCATCACCATTCTCAACCATGCTTTCATGCGGTCTGAATTGCGAAGACTATATGCGTGCAGAGCCAGAGCGCTCTGTGCAGAGCGAACGAATCATCCGGGATTCTATTGACGTACGCGTGAAAGCATTGGCGCACTCGCAAATGCTTGGCCCGTATGGAACCAGGAAATAGCAGTGGTTCCGTAAGTGGTGGAAATTAATTGATTTGTTTATGAATTACACAACCCTTTGCAAAATGTCGGGTATCTATTTGATATCACAAAACGGTACCAAAACATATAATAATGTGTTGTCCTTTGCCTGGTGGTCCCCTTTAAACTTACCAGCATGGTTACATAATTTGTTAGTACATGTCCAATGTATAAGTCTTCCCAGGGTTTTCTGAATTATAATATCAAGTTGTACACATTGTGTATTGCATGACATACTTCAAGCAATTCATGTTACGTTACCCTTGATACATGCATCATTTGACATCTGACTTTGATTTATTGTTCAGCTAAGCACTTGCTTCCCAATCTGTTTTGTCCAAATTGCATAATATAAGGAAGTGTACATGATCAAAAAAGTGTTTTTGTAGTATATGTGTATGAAATACTTTGGGAGAAGTGATATTTATCCAATGGATACGTATAGTTTAGAAGAATGTGTGGATAATTGACAAAGCAGTGTTACTAGTGTAATTCCGTTACCATGTTCATTAGATAGCTTTCTAGTATAAATAGAGAAATATGTGACCATTGATTTGAGCCAGGACTGCAGAGTTTGATAACCAGGACTATGTAAACGAAGACTGACTTGAATTTCGCAAATACAAATATTTTTTTTTTTTGAAATTTCACACTGCGTTACCAAATTAACAAATTAAGCAGGCGTATTCATATATTACTTCATAATTTGGCATAAAAGTATCTTGCATTTTGGTTTTTATAAATGTTTGAACATAAAAATAACATTTTAAAGGGATTTTAGCTTATCTGGTATTCAAAAAATTAAACTTTTTAAGGTAAATTTCAGAAGGCGTAATTCCGTTACCATTTATGTAATTCCGTTAGCGCTGCCTTTTTTGGAAACATGGTCAGTTACGACCAAACAAGATGAACATAAAGGAAAAAATTAATGTTATCATGAAGTTGACACCCATAGCAATGAATTTTAAAATAAATCTACACAAAATGTCTTTTAAATTTCAGAGGAATTCATGTGAAAGTTGAAGGTGGGAAAAAAGGCCCATTCTCTGCCGTAATTCTGTTACCGACGTATCATACGTGCTAGCACTTTTCTCATGTATGAAATTTCCATATTTTTGTTTCTATATGACAGCAGGTATATCTCCAGAACTAATTAAAGTGCTGATAAGCCTTTAGGTCATAGGACTAATCCATATTATGAAAAAGAATGAGCAAAATTTCTCTTTAATTGTAATTCCGTTACCACGGAATTGCCCAAATATAAACTGATATTCCTGAATAATTTGTATGAGATTTGAATAACCCATTGCTGTAAATGAGTCCAAAGAAATTAAAACCATATTACCAGTCATTCGATCATTAAACAACATACTGTAAATATATGAACATCATTATGTTGCCTTCGTGTAATATTGCCTATTGCGTAATGAAATATATTCGTATGTGCGTCTGTGTGTGTGTGTGTGAATGCGTGTGTTTGTGTATGTGTGTGTATTTATGTGTGTGAGTGTGTGCGTGTGTGTGTATATGTGTGTGTTTGTGGGTGTGTGTATGTGTGTGTGCATGTGTGTGTGTGTGCTCGCGCGCGCGCGTTGATGTGTATGTTTATGGGAGTGTGTGTGCATGCGTGCGTGTATTTGTGTGTGTGTGTGTGTGGGTGTGTGTGTGTGTGTATGAAGGGCCAAATATTGTATTAAAATCTAGGTTTATTGAGGTATTAAAAAGTTTTTTGAATAAATATGATTTAGAAGATATATGGAGGAAAAGGAATCCTAATGTTAGACAGTTTACTTTTAGACAAAGGTCGCCCTTAGTCCAAAGTCGTTTAGATTATTGGTTTATATCATGTAGTTTAGAAAAATTACTGAATAAGTGTGAAATTTTGGTATCGATAACACCGGACCATTCGGGCATTAAATTACAATTTCAGCATTTAGTGGATAAGTTTGTTTTTGGAAAATCGTATTGGAAATGTAATAATAGTTTATGTATGGATAAACATTTTGTTGAGGGGATGCATGATATAATATTTGAATTGAAAAATGAATGGGGACCTAGGATTTTGAATAAATTAGTATTTTGGGATTTTTTGAAAATGAAAATGAGGGAATACGCCATGAAATATTCACGTGAAAAGGCGAAATTAAGGAAACTTGAAATAGAGACGTTGGAGACTGAAATTAAGGATTTAGAAAATCAGTTAGTCAACGGGGCATCTAGGTATGTTATTGATAGTATTAAATTGAAAAAAGATAAGTTGAATAAATTGTATGATTTTTCTCGACAGGGCATTAAAGTTCGTTCTAGAGCAGCTTGGTTTGAAGAAGGGGAGAATAATACTCAGTATTTTGAACAATTGTTGAAAGTAAATAAGAGGAAAAGTGTCATTAGAGAAATGTATAAGGAAAATGGAGAAATTACTAGGGATAAAAATGACATTTTAAAAGAGATAAAGACATTTTATGAAAAATTATATTCTTTGAGGAATGATAGTGGTCAAAATAATGGTTTATTTTTTGATGATATTTTAAAGTTAAGTGAACAGAATAAAGAATTATGTGAAGGTAAAATGACGAAAGATGAGTGTTTTAAGGTTTTGAAAGAAATGAAATGGAATAAATCCCCTGGAAATGATGGGTTCACGGTGGAATTTTATGATACATTTTGGCCCTTATTAGGGGATTTGTTGGTAGAAGTATTGAATGAAACATTTGTAAGGGGGGAATTGACGGTATCTCAAAAACAAGGGACTATAACATTGATAGAAAAAGAGGGAAAAGATGCGAAGCATATTAAAAATTATAGACCCATTACACTGTTAAATGTAGACTACAACATATTATCGAAGGTTTTAGCAACTAGGATTAAAAAGGTTTTAAATGAAATAATTCATTATGATCAGGTGGGATATATAAAAGACAGAAATATTGGGGAAGCGGTTCGATTAATAGAGGATATATTATTTTATTCTAAACATTCATTAGAGCAAGGACAGGGGTTTCTGATTGCGGTAGATTTCGAAAAAGCTTTTGATTCTGTATCCCATCAATATTTATTGAAAGTGCTAAAATTGTTTGGTTTTGGTGATTCGTTTTGTTCTTGGGTGAAGATATTATATAATGATATAAGTAGTTGTATTATGAATGGGGGTTATTCCACTGGTTATTTTGATATAGAAAGGGGGGTCAGACAAGGTGATCCATTGTCGCCCTATTTGTTTTTGGTTGCAATAGAATTATTGGCAAATGAAGTAAGGAGGGACAAAATAATTAAAGGGATACATTTTGGGGAGCATGAAATAAGACAAGTATTGTATGCAGATGATATGACGATTTTTTTGAAAGATTTAGACTCCATAAGAAGGTTGCAATATATATTTGAAGAATTTGAAAAAGTAAGTGGTTTGAAAGTAAATAAGGAAAAGACACATTTTATGTATATGGGTGAGGAAAATGGGAAACCAGATGGGCCTTTATTTGGACAATTTGTTAAGGAGGTAAAAATTGTAGGTGTTAATTTCTCGGTCGATTTTAGATTAAAAATGATTTAAATTACAAAGAAATATTAAGTAAAATTAAAAAGCTTCTAGGTTGGTGGAAACAACGGGATTTGACTATTATGGGTAAAATACATTTATTGAAAACGTATGCATTAACAAAGTTGAATTATGTTTCATCTCTCCTTGTTGTTCCCCTATGGGTTTATATAGAAGTGGAGAAAATATCGTTTGATTTTATATGGGGAGGGAAGGATCGTATAAAAAGAAAAATTATGTATCAAAATTATAATTATGGTGGAGTAAAAATGATTAATTTTGAAATATTTGTTAGAACGCAGCGGATAATGTGGGTGAAACGATTATTATATGGAGAAAGAAATTTGGGATGGAAGTTATTTTTTGATTATTGCTTAAGTTCAGTAGGAGGAAGGCTAATTTTCTTATGTGATTATGAAATGCAAAAGATGAAGTTTAGGTTCAAGATTTCACCTTATTTTTTGGAAATGTTGAAAGCTTGGAAAGAGATTGATAATTTAAGGCATTTTAATGGTTGTATGAATCCAATTATTTTTAATAATAGGAATATATGTATAAAAAAAAATAAGATGGTATTTGATAAAGAATTATTTGAACGAGGGATTGTTATGTTGAACCATGTTATGGATAATGGACATGTTAAACCCGTTGCATACTTTTTGAACCTTGGTATGAGAGGTGACAACTTACTCACAATAATTGATATATATCATGCGATTCCAAGGGATTGGAAAATTGATTTAGGTTTGATACAATTTTGTGAGGTAGACTTAATAAATTATAATATTAATTTATATCTTTTGGATAAAAAATTAAGTTTTAAGGATGTACCATCAAGACAAATATATGATTATTTTATTAGAGAATTGCAAAAGACATATGATTTACAGATAAGAGATGGACAAAATGATTTTAATTTTATAGATAAAGAAATGTATGAATGTTTTTTTAGACCAAGAATAACATTAATAATTGGGAAACAGAGAGAGTTTCAATTTAAGATACTCCATGGGGCAATTTACACTAAAGATAATTTATTTAGATTTGGATTTGTTGAAGACAACTTGTGTTCGTACTGTAAACGGGAAAGGGAAACATATTCGCATTTATTTTTATTTTGTTTAAATGTAAAATTTACATGGCAAGCTTTGATACAACGTTTTTTGTTAGATGAAATAAAGGACTTAAATTGGCGGGATATATTTGTTGGATTGTCAGGTAATTCAAATAGAATAAAATGTTGCAATACCATCATTTTTATGGTAAAATATATTTTATTTGTATTTAGAAAAGAGGGTGTTGATAAAATACAGAAACTTTTATTGGATTATAAGGCCCAGGAAAAGGGAATAGCAATTAAAATGGGAAAATTAGGACTACATTTACAAAAATGGGAAACGGTAAAATTAGAATAAGATTGAAAGAATGAACTCTTCATATGTGATGTTTCCCCCGTGAGCTTGTAAAAAAAAAATTAAAAAAGTATTTTCAAACTATTGATTTAAATATGTATTTTGTAAGCATTATTATTATTATTTTTTGTTGTTGTAAGGATGTGAGCAGATTTCCGGGGTAGGGTGGGGGGGGGGGGGGGGGAGGGTGAGTGTGTAGGGGTGGGGAAGGGGGGATGAGAGAATGTAGCGTGTCTTACTTCTTTTTATTTTTTGTTAAATCTCCATTGTGTTTAATTTTTGTGAATTACACTTGATTTGTACACTTGAGATGTAAACTTGTATTTTCAAAAATGTTATTCAATTGTAAATGTTATGTTAATAATTTGGAGAAATAAAAAATCATTTAAAAAAAAAAAAAAGTGTGTGTGTGTGTGTGTGTGCGTGTGTGTGTGTGTGTGTGTGTGTGTGCGTGTGTGTGTGTTTGTGTGTGTGTGTTTGCGTGTGTGTGTGTGTCATAGAAGGATGACTCCAGCTGCCATCGTGTTTTTCATACATTTTTTCGACCGCAAAAAGTAATACATTTTACATTTGTGGGACCTTTTGAAATTGTGATTCCAAATTTTGGCCCTGCTATGTTTATCATGGTTTTATCAATACGTCACTCAATGCCCCTTTTTTAAAACTATGACAACGTAGGCTTTTTTATTTAGATAACTTGAACATCTTTAAAGGGATTTAGTAACGTTGTGAAAATCCATAAAATTACTAACTTTAGCCGGCCTCATACGAGTACAGTGTAGTATCTGTATTGCCGATAAAAGAAATGGAACCGGTTTTGGTTTTACGAATCTCGTTCGTTTCAGTGGAACAGCCGTCAAGACAGGTATTGGTTTAACGGTCTAGTATGATGCAAGAACAAAATAAATCATAATGATCGAAAAATACAATAAGGGTCTGGTATTCATTCTACAACACAATCCTGCATAATCACCATCACCCATTCTTATAATAGTATGCTATAAATGAACAATACGGGGATTCCCACCATAGGCGTAGAAGACGGGGGCTGGGACTGGGGCTGCAGCACCCCTCTCACAGGAATTTTTAAAACGACCATATTCGGGCACTTTGGTTATTCCTAATGAAAGAGAACGAAATTCAAGTAGGCCTACATCATACACTGTTATGGAATAAAGGAAATCAAACAATTATCGTGATCCATTGATCCAAATATAACCTGTTGATGTGTTTATATGATGAAAGTGATTTAAAGACCCGTATTTCTCTTTTTTGTTTGCCGATTATGCTGTTACTTTCAGAAATGATTCCTCCTTATCACTTCGTACATGTGAAAGCAACACTTTGCTTGGGTTTCATTGTCCTTTAAAGGGGCCTTGAAAACCAAATACATGTTGACTTCTGTTCATCTGTATTAGTGTACACATTCAATATTTGTAAACTGTTTGATCTAAATATGTTTTGTATATTTGTTAACATTTTATCATTTATTTTTCTTCATGTTGCTAAGCTCCACCTCTTAAAAAAACCTCCAGAGTGAATTATATTATTGACTGGTTGTGACATCATCTGTCAATCACTGGTCAGCTACCATGAGATTAACAAAAGATGAAAGTACAAAAAGAGCATGCACACAAAAGCATGCACTGCATGCCTCCATACAATAGGTTAGACAGCACTTTTCTTCTAACATAGCAACTGCTATTGAAATTGAGAGTGTTTGAGTTGGCTTTGCATTCCAACGTGCGATTAATAAGATATTGTAACTGATGATGTCACAACCAGTCAACAATATAAGTTTTACTCTGGAGAGGTTTTCAGAGGTGGGGGGGGGGGGGGGGGGGGGGTGGCTTAGCAATATGGAGGCAATAGTTACTAAAAATGTTTTAAAATATACAAAATATGTTTTGGTCAAATGGTTTACAAATATTTGATGTGTACACTAATACAGATGAACAGAAGATAACATGTGTTTGGTTTGCCTAGCCACTTTAAGTATTCCTTTCCACCCACAATCATAGGAACATGTGTTTCCAAAAAAAAAAATACATGTATATATATATTCGAATTATAATCGTTAGTACTATACTAACTGTTGATAAAATCTTTCATAATTAGCTTGCAGCCATGAGCCAGACTGAATTTTGTCAGAAGACCACAAGAACTCATTTACTTCATGGACTATAGACGGTAGTCTCTATCTGCAGACCCATTAGCACATGATATACGTTTTCAAATCATGATCACACATTTTCTAGAAGCATATTTTTTGTCTTATTTCTTTTTAATATGGTATGGACTGCTAATTTTGAACAGCTGTAAAAGCTGTTCTCTAGCTTTCATAATTATAAGATTAATTAAATAGGGTGTAATTGGTTCCCTTTAATTAATACATTAATGTATTATACATGTGCATTTTCTTTGGGGACCTTGCCCCAACAAGCCCAGCTTCTTTAAGGTCTCCTCTTTCTTTCATGACTTGTTAAGAAGAACACGTTTCTGTTGTATATTAAAGGGGTAGTTTAGTTTTGGTAGAGAGGGCGCTGCACATCACAATTTTTGTGTGAGGTAATGAAAAACTGAGTGTCGAATTTGAGAGAAAATGCAATTTTAATGGCAGAATAAACTTTATTTGGTCAAAATTGGTCCAGAAACGGCTGAAATATCAATAAGTATATCTGATCTCATAATTATTTGGGCCCCAAATAATTAGAAGATTTTTTTCAAAAAATAAAAAAATGCTTACACTTTTTCAAAAAAGTTCAAAAGCGTTTATTAAATAATTGTTGATGATCTCTCTATTTATTCATTATTTCAATAAAACACCACATGCATAATTTTGTATGAAAAAGGTTGAAACCAATGCCTTTTTAGAGAGCGCCCTCTTGTGTTTTAATGGCTCTTTTGAATGATAACAGGCTTTTTACTTAGTCGTTTGTAATTTTGTATACCTTTCGAGCATGGTGGAGTTATAACTATTAGTTTATAATGTTACTGTCCAGGTTTGGTTACTAAAGTTCAGCCTTACCAAAACTGTACTACCCCTCTAACTAAATATTGCACTTCAAATTATGCTTATGCTAATAATCCGTTCTTCCTGTTACTAATTTGATATTTTATGTACAAATGTTTTGTGAAAGAAGGAAATAATTAATGAACCTTGAACCTTGAACCTTTAAAACATTAACAATGTTCTCCCCGCCGATTGCGACATTGCACTGTGGGGATTCCCACATCACCATGTAATGTTGTTTAAAGGGACATTCCCTCTTTACCAAAATTTTTAAAATGCTTCAAATTTGGTACAGATCTGTATAATACTTGTATTATGCTGCGTATGAAATTTCATAGCCGTAGGTGCCATCATTCATAGCGATCACTGCTGTTGTGCAGATCTCTCTCGTTGGTGGCGCTATCTATTATGGGTGGTGGGCATCACCACAGAAATACAATATAAATACTAGAAGCCCAACTGAATAAGCGTATAGCGTTTTAACCACAGAGAATAGGCCACGCCTTCAGCAGCGAGTTTTTGAAAATACGTTCGGAATTTCATGCAAATGAGGTAGTACGTCAGAGTTTGTTCATTTGAATAAATTACCATACGTAGATTCATTGGATAAAATAACACAATACGCAAAAAGCAAAAGATATACGCATTGCGCGCTCGTTTGTGTTGCAGTTGTCATGGCATTTAAACACGCACTTCTCAGCAAAATTGCGCTAAGTAATTTAATTCATCTCTATTATTTTAGTTACGCGCAGTACTAACAGATACGCGATTTCATTTAGTTAATTGCGCACAGTCAAGTAACAGGGGATTTCCCTACAGGAGCAAAATATTGTTTTTCATTGTGACGTCATAGCAGAGGCATACCATAAATTTGCGTGCGTGATAATTGTGAAGTTCGCGCCCGCGCATTATTATGAATGAATTTACGCTAATATTACCATGGCAGCCAGTCTAATTAACATAGAAATCAGACGTTCTCTTCATTGAAAATTTGGCCAACTTCCATTTTGAGTTGGGGGGGGGGGGGGGGGGGGGGCCTGGGCATCACATTCATACCACATATAATATCCAACGAACGTAGAGGGAGCTAGACAGATTATTGTGAGGTTCGGTTATTAAACCGTCGTCCAACATTGTATTAATCTATAGGTTATAACAAAAATCATACAATTCATAACTCCACCAAAATACATTGTCAAGTCCTAATCTTTTCAGAATAAATTTTAAAAATCATGATCTATAATATTTGAGGTTAATATGGCAACTTATATTTTTAAATTATGTTTGGCTTGCAAAAGAGGGAATGCCCCTTTAATATGGTCTGTAGTATAGGCTCTTACAATACCATACTGCGAACCTATAGACAGTATACTAAGTAAACACTAATAGAATACTGTTTGTCTTGGCTGTAGCTGAGAAAAAAGGTACGATATACGACTTCGCAATGTGGGGCGTTTTTCAAGTCGTATCATCGACAATACGGAACTGTATATAATAAATAATATTTTCAGCTGAGCTAGCTTCACAATATTTCAAAGAGATTAGTCTTGAGTTCGTATATCAGTGTATGGTTAACGTTGTGTTTCTGAATGTTGGAGGCGTAATTAACGTCACAAAACGTGTGATAATCTAGCCCGCTGCTATCCCGACTCAAAGTTGGCCGCCATGTTTAGCTGAGGACATCACAAGACCACATCATTATTGCACTTGACTCGTACGTGTCTTCGTATACATGGTATACAAACTGTCAACCTGATCCACGAACCGGCCGTATAAAGGGGCAAATAATGAATCGGTAGCTGTGTGGGTTCTAGCTCTTGCCCGCATATCACTGACTATACAGTTTAGGAGTAGTGATAATCTGTGACATTGTGAAAGCCACCAGAGATCTGTCGATCGATGAGTAGATTCTGAAACAAACTCTTTCAGATTTACAAAATGGCTGACGTCGTGAACTCGATGTTGGAGGTGTAGTCTACAGGACAACGCGCGCCACTCTGACCCTGTATCCCGACTCCATGTTGGGCGCCAAGTTTAACGGAAAAAACGACGTGCCCACGGACGACCAGGGCCGTATCTTCATCGATAGAGAAGGCTCGCTGTTCAAGTACGTGCTCAACTTCCTGCGGTGTTCTGAGCTCGTCTTGCCAGAGGACTTCAAGGAGCTTGACATGCTAGGGAAAGAGGCTGTGTTCTACCAGATCAAACCACTTGTTGATGCCATTGAGAAGGTGAGACAGGATCGCATGCCTAAGCAACGCAAGATCGAAACATTGGAGATGGAACAGGTGGGTGATTATGTTTGGATGCTCCGAGGTTTAAAAGATACATTACAAGCATTATACGCCTTTAGTAAAGACGTAGGCGATATGTGGACATGTAGGGAATTGGAGATGACCGTGCCACAGGCAAATTTTGTACTTATGGTACAAGCAGACCACCTTTTGTGTCTAGGCAATACAAATAAAGTGGTCACCAGAATCCAAAACTTTATCAAACATCTTAGGTTTAAGGAACAGAAAAAAACTTCACAAAATAACTTTAAATACTGGTTGTTCGAACGCTCATAGAGACTCGGGATAAAACGATCAAATAATCGATTAACGTGAACGTAATGGTGTGACACTCTAGCGCGCCCTTTCAAATCAGTTTGACCCCGAATTTGAAGCATCTCATTTGTCATTGAGCAACAATTGTGAGAGGTATCAACACCAAGAATCGTGGCCCGTGAACGAGTCCACAGGTTAAAGGGGTAGTGCAAACCTGGACAGTAGCATTATAAACTAATAGTTATAACTCCACCATGCTCGAAAGGAATACCAAATTACAAACGACTAAGTAAAAAGCACATTATCATTCAAAAAGAGCCATTAAAACACAAGAGGGTGATCTCTAAAAAGGCATTGGTTAATAACCATTTTTCATACGAAATGATGCATGTGATGTTTTTAATTGAAATCATGATTAAATAGAGAGATCATCAACAAATATTTAAAAAAACGCTTTTGACAATTTTCGAAAAAGTGTACGCATTTTTTTTTTTTTTTTTTTAATTCATCTAATTATTTGGGCCCCAAATAATTATAAGATCAGATATATTTATTGATATTTCAGCAGTTTCTGGACCGATTGTGACCAAATAAAGTTTATTCTGCCATTAAAATTGCATGTTCTCTCAATTTCGACACTCAGTTTTTCATAAACTCTCAAAAAAATTGTGCTGTGCAGCGCCCTCTCTACCAAAACCCCTTTAAGATGGCCGAGACCGATAAAAAGTGGACCTTTCTGATTTGGTTTTGATTTTTTTTTTTTTTTTTTTTGTGGGGGGGGGGGGGGGGGGGGGGGGGGAGCGTACGATCTGTTGTGAGTGAAAAGTCTATATTACACACATGTGTAATATTCGGTTTTCGAAAAGCAGGTTGACTGAGGATGTGTGCAAGACTATTGGCAAAGTGCGACGCCGTGCGTGAGCGCATAGGGTCCTGTATACAGTTATCGCTTGCGCTCTGGGTCTTTTCGATATGCGTGATCGACTCATCGAACAGTTTCCCCGTAATCGGGATTTAGAGCGCAACGCCACAGGCATTGGAGATATATTATTTCTTCCCTTGGTATACTAAGATATAATTCAGGTTTTCTCAAATAAATTTACAGTACAGAATACATAGTAGTGATAACATTTTATCAACAGAAAATCATAAAAAAGGTACATACATAACTAATTTTTGATAAATTTCCACCGTTATAGAACAGTTTAGATCAAGGATTTGTTTTAGAGCTTTATTTCAACATCTAGTTTACAACACTATACAACATCTATACGTTTAAGCAGTTGTTCTGATGCAGTCCTGCATGTATATGATGTATTTTGTTTGTTTAATTTAGTTTCTTTTGTAAAGCTCATAGAGAGTTATAGTGACTATTGTGCACTATACAAGTATAATTATATTCATACTATTATTATTAATGTGGAACTACTTTTCAATAATATCGGTCATCAAATAAGTTCTGAAGGGCTCCGCTCTAGTATCTTTGTTGACACGTGCAAACACTGATCAAGGGGCTCGTAATAATTAGGTAACGTATTTTTGTAATCTAGTATATGTCGACTGAATGATATGTGAAAGTTCCATGGTAAATGAATGCATTAATGTTCAAAATGGTATCAAGTTATCATTTTATGAGGTTATGAGGTTATGAGGTTATGAGGTTTAATGGAAGTGCATATTTGATCATCTGTTATGTATACAAATATTGTATTATTATGTTTTCCTTGTATCCCCAGCAGCTTGGTAGGTGATAACCTATATTGATATGTGTACATGCTATTTGTTTATGATTACATATAAAAACAAAATTTAAAAAAGCATATCTTAAATTTTAAGATGTAATGTCCTAGATACAAAAGGAATTCGAGGTATGCAGTTTTACGCACAACATGTTGGCTTTCAGCATTACAATCGTACAACATATTTTAGAAAGCATTCTACATCTGCATATTTGTTTAATGCTAAAACTAATAAACAATGCCTGCATACCATTACGGTATAACATTGTGGAATGATTTCTAAAAACGCACGTCATTCTTTTGAATCATTTGGGGGATTAAATTGATCTAGTAACTTTGTTGACATGCGTAAAAAATATGATTGGTTGATATGACCGAGTAATGAACGAAAATGCAAAGTGATTATTTACTAACACATTGCACTGACTATGTACGCGTGTACATAGTAATACATATCCAGTAGATATTTATAAATCGAAACACTCGACGTATAATTAAATAAATTTTTTTTTTTATTGAAATGGCAATTCGAAAAACCTAAAACGGTTTCATGATTACATTGGTCATACACATGCAACAAGGTATGAGAGAACCACTAGAGTTCTAAGTAAAATTTGTGGATTTGGACAAAATCTCTTTATAGTATGGACCGTGAACAATTGTTGCAGGTGTAGCAATATAATGATGCTGCTCAATGTAAATGAAATATTATGACAGATTTTTCTAGATAAGGATTTATTTCCAGGCATTCTTATATCATGCTAGTCATTTTTTTGTATATACATTATATAAATCAATTTGTGGTATCAACAATTTTATTCAGGATAGTTATACTTCATTCTAACAATCTGTATATTATGTTAAAGTGGTAGTTCAGTTTTGGTATAGAAGGCGCTGCACAACATAATTTTGTTGTGAGATAATGACAAACTGAGTGTAAAATTCGAAAGAGCATACAATTTTAATGGCAGAATAAACTTTATTTGATCAAAATCGGTTCAGAAACGGCTGAAATCTCAATAAATATATCCGATCGGAATCAATCTGGGTCCCAGATTTATTCGGCGATTTAAAAAAAAAAAAAAAAAATGCTTACACTTTTTCGAAAATTTTAAATCATTGTGGATGATCTCTCTATTTGATCATTATTTAAACAAAACATAACATGCATAACTTTAGCCTTAAGCTCAGCCTTACCAAATTGTACTACCCCTTTAATGTGTGGCGTATTTTAGTTAGGTTATAGTTGAATAACATAATTAAATTACATGTTTCATTGAACGTATGCTGATCTATCGATGTGAATATCTCGACAGAAAAGCCAGATATCTAAGTTTTCGAATGAACGATATGGAGTTGGGAAATGCAGTGGAGTATATAAACGGGGGGGGGGGGGGGGGGGGAGGGGTGGAGCGGCATAGGGGCACATAAGAGTACAGTTTGAGTAGAAATACATGATGGTGTGCCCCCTCCCAAAATCAGTCAGACAACGCTTCGCCACTGATTAAACTGTGTATATTTTGTAAATAGGCCAGTACTAATATAATGTATTTTACACGAGGAAAATCGTGAGCTAGTCTTATAATAGCAAATGATAATGTGAAATAAGAATGGAAGTTGTACATAATAGACTGGAGGTAATTATATCAATGTTCCGGGGGGTGTTTCACAAAGATCCTATGTTGATCTTAGCACTAAGATGGTCTTAGATATTATGGAAAGCCATTAGTTTCTTGAAACAGTTTTATAAAAGTTATGTTGAAATGCATAAAATGTTGATTCAAATCATATATATTTTCTAATTATCAAAGAGATTCATAATCTTCACATAGAATTCATCAAATCTCTTTGATAATTAGACAATATATATGATTTGAATCAACATTTTATGCATTTCAACATAACTTTTACAAAAATGTTTCAAGACACTAATGGCTTTCCATAATATTTAAGACCATCTTAGTGCTAAGATCAACTTAGGATCTTTGTGAAACACCCCCAGGACTAATTGGAACACTGCTATGTTTTAATGGAACTAAATGTATTTTACATAACAGGGTAGTTGTAGATTCGTCTTGAAAAAGTACATCCTTTCTTGTAATGTCGTTTGATTTCTTTATAGCTATAATTATAGTGAGATTATAATGATTAGTTTGTTTAAATAACCCTTTTCATTATAGGGATATAATGGCAATAGATTGTTTTACCTATACTATGTGGCCAGACTTGGATTTATTTTGCACAATTTTGCGCTAAAATCATATTCAAAAGTTCTTAATTTCTTTCAAAATGTACATATGATCAACAAAATGCATGTTAATGTAAATAAAGAGGTGCACAATTTTGTTTATTTTAAAATTGTATTGTTGAAGTAAATATGAACTGATATTCCTGGTGAATTCGTATGAAATTGAAATAACCTATAATCAATTATTGCTGTAAATGAATTCGAAGAAAGTGAAACCATTATCATTCATTAAACAGCATAAGAATAAATAATGAATATCATTATGTTGCCTATCCGTGTAACATTGCCTATTGCGTAACAATGAAATAATATTCGTATGTGCGTCTGTGTGTTTGTGTGCGTGTGTGTGCATGTGTTTTCTTGTGTGTGTGTGTGTGTATGTATGTGTGTGCGTGGGTGTGCGTGTGTGTGTGTATGTGTGTTTGCTTTGTGTGTGTGTGTGCATGTGTGTGTGTGGGAGTGTGTGTGCATGCGTGCGCGTGTTTGCGTGTGTGTGTGTGAGTGTGTGATATGCATGGCACTTTGGTTATTCCTAATGAAAGTGAACGAAATTCAGGTATAGGCCTACATCATACACTGTAATGGAATAAAGGGAATCTAACAATTATCGTGATCCATCATCCAAATATAACCTGTTGATGTGTTTATATGATAAAGGGATTCAAAGACCCATATTCCTCTTTTTTGTTTGCCGTGTATGCTATTACTTTCAGAAATGATTCCTCCTTATAACTCCGTACATATGAAAGTAACATTTTGCTTGGGTTTCATTTTCCTTTAAGTATTCCTATGCACCCACAATTATAGGAATATGCGTTTCCAAAGATATATGGATTCGAATTATAATCGTAACTACTGTTGATAAAATCTCGAATGGCTTGCAGCCGTGAAGCAGACTGAACTTTGTCAGAAGAACATAACAACTCCTTTATAGTACTTCATGGACTATAGACTCATGGGCACATATGGTTTAGATCATTGTAATATTTTATGAATATGATACATTTTCAAATCATAATCACACATTTTCTGGAAACATATTTTATCTTATTTTTCTAAAATATGGTATGGACTACTAATTTTGAACAGCTTTTAAAGCTGTTCTCTAGCTTTCATAATTAGAAGGAAAAAAAAAATAGGTTGTTGGTTCCCTTTAAAGGGATCTAGTAACTTTGTTGACTAGTGCAAAAATGATGATTGATTAAAAGAATGTGTATTATGTTCTCAAAGCCATGTGTGAACATTTAACGTTAATTTGATGTTTATTGGCCGGGAAATGAGCAAAAATGCAAAGTGATATTCACTATTCTCATTGCACTTATATTACTTTGTACACGGCTTCAGTCGTAAATATCTTCTGAACGAAATGGAAATTTGAAAAACCGAATCATGTCACGTGCTTGTATTGTTAATATGAATATGACAAAGTATGAGAGAACCACTATATAGTTCCAAGTAAGTTTTGAGGATTTGGACAATGTTACTTAGTCCCTGTAATACATTAACTTTGAATTATCCCGTCGATTGCGACATTGCACTGTGGGGATTCCCACATCCATGTATTGTTGTTTATGTTCTGTAGGCTCTCACAATACCATACTGCGAACCTATAATTATACAGTATACTAAATGAACACTAATAGAATACTGTTTGTTAATGATGTCATGACTGTAGATGAGAAAAAAGTACGATATAGTGAGTGAACATACACCATAAGTTCGGAATGTGGGGCGTTGTTCCAGTCGCTTCCCACGCAGTATCATCGACAATACGGAACTGTAATACATAATATTTTCAGCTGAGCTAGCTTCACATTATTCTATGAAGAGATTCGTCGTCGTATATCAGTGTATGGTTGACGTTGTGTTTCTGAATGTTGGAGGCGTCATTAACGACACCAAACGTGTGATGATCTAGCCCGGTGCTATCCCTATACTCAAAGTTGGCCGCCATAATGTTTAGCTGAAGACATCACATGACCACAGAAATCGCACTTGGCTCGTGTCTTCGTATACAAACTTTCAACCTGATCCATGAACCGTATATACAGGAACAAATAATTAATCGGAGGCTGTCTGAGGTCTAGCTCTTGGCCGCATATCACTGACTGGAAAATTTATGAGTAGTGGCAATCTGTAACGTTGTCAAAGCGACCTGAGAACTGTCGATCGTTTAGTAGATTATTATACAAACTCGTTTAGATTTACAAAATGGCTGACATCGTGACACTGAATGTTGGAGGTGTTATCTACACCACAGCGCGTGCCACTCTAACCCGCTATCCCAAGTCCATGTTGGGCGCCATGTTTAGCGGAAAGCATCAAGTGACCATGGACGATCAGGGCCGGTGCTTCATCGATAGAGACGGCTTGCTGTTCAGGTACGTGCTCAACTTCCTGCGCTGTTCCAAGCTTGCCTTGCCAGAGGACTTCAAGGAACTTGACATGCTAGGGAAAGAGGCCACGTTCTACCAGATCAAACCATTGGCTGATGCCATTGAGAAGGCGAGACACGAGCGAGGACCTAAAGAACGCAAGACCGAAACTTTGGAGATGAAACAGATTCGTTCTTATGAATGGATTCTCCGAGGATCGAAAAGTACAATCGACAAAATATACAGCTGCAGTAGAAGAGACACAGACGACTATGTCGACGAGTTTTCGGGTTTTTATGAACCGGAATATGCGCAATTTGACATGGACGTGACAGGGATAACAGAATGTAGTAGCAATATCTTTTTAGCAACAGTTAGTTTAGGCGAATGTAACAATGCTGTGCTAGTGACCAGGCTCCACAGCATAATAGTCAATCTTGGGTTTACCTTAAAAAGTTCAACTCCCCACAATGACTTTGAATGGCGCTTGTTTGAACGCTGCTAGAGACTCGGGATGAAATACATTTCTTTGCAGGTGTATATATCTAGGATACTCACTGATTAGTATTCTAATCCAACCCTACCCCTTCTTTGTAAATGATTGTAATTGATTATGTTGGAAACGAATTAAAATAACTCCAAAAACTCTACAAATAGTATTAAGTCCAGTTGCTTAGATTAAATTTGCAACTTCATAAACACTCTCCTGGATGAATCAAAATCTTCACTATCAAACGAATTAAAGAATACATCGGAATTGGAAAACGGAGTACGTTTCATAACAAGGTATGAGAGAACCACTAGAGTTCTAAGTAAAATTTATGGATTTTGACAAAATTCCTTTATAGTATGGACCGTGCACAATTGTTGCAGGTGTAGCAATAGAATGATGCTGCTCAATGTAAATGCAATATTATGACAGATTGTTCTAGATAATGATTTATTTCCAGGCATTTTCATATCATGCTAGTCAATTTTTATTTTGTAATATATATAAATCAATTTGTGGTATCAACAATTTATTCAGGATAGTTTGACTTCATTCTAACAATCTGTATATTATGTTAAAGGGGTAGTTCAGTTTTGGTATAGAGGGCGTTGCACAACATATTTTTTTGTGAGATAATGAAAAACTGAGTGTAAAATTTGAAAGAGCATACAATTTTAATGGCAGAATAAACTTTATTTGATCAAAATCTGTTCATAAACGGCTGAAATCTCAATAAATATATCCGATCGGAATCAATCTGGGGCCCAGATTTATTCGGCGATATTTAACAAAATTTAAAAAATGCTTACACTTTTTCGAAAATTTTCAAAAAAGGTTAATAATTGTGGATGATCTCTCTATTTGATCATTATTTCAACAAAACATCACATGCATAATTTTGTATGAAAAATGGTTGAAATCATAAACAAATGCATGTTATGTTATTGTGCAGGTTTTTGTTACTATAAAGCTCTGCCTTACCAAAATTGTACTACCCCTTTAATGTGTGGCGTATTTTAGTTAGGTTATACTTAGAGTGGAATAACATAATTCAATTACATGTTTCATTGAACGGATGCTGATCTCTCGATGTGAATATCTCGACAGAAAAGCTAGATATCTAAGTTTTCGAATGAACGATATGGAGTTTGGAAATGCAATGGAGTATATGCGGGGGGGGGGGGGGGGGTATAAGATGGGGCGGCATAGGGGCACATAAGAGGACAGTTTGTGTAGAAATGCATTATGGTGTGCCCCCTCCCAAAATCAGTCAGACAACGCTTCGCCACTGATTAAACTGTGTATATTTTGTAAATAGGCCAGGGGGTGTATATCCTAAGTTGAACTTAACTCTAAGTTGGACTTACAAAGTATGTTAAGCCATTTGTAGCCTGGAAATAAAAATTCAAAAGCAAAAATGCAGGTTTTTTCGTCTTTTATTTCATTAATTTTACATTAAGAACATGAAATCTCCTTGATAATAGAAAAATATTAATGATTTGAAACAACATTTTATGCCTTTTAAAAGTATTTTTACAATTTTGTTTCAAAGAAACTTATGGCTTTCCATACTTGTTAAGTTCAACTTAGGATCTTTGTGAACACCACCCAGGACTAATATAATGTATTTTACACAGTGAAAATAGTGAGCTAGTCTCAAAGTGGCAAATGATAATGTGAATTAAGAATGAAAGTTATACATAATAGACCGGAGGTAATTCTATCAATGTTCCGGACTAATTGGAACACTTCTATGTTTAAATTGAACTAACTGTATTTTACATTACAGGGTAGTTGTCGATTCGTCTTGAAAATGTACATCCTTTCTTGTAATGTCGTTTGATTTTTTATAGCTATAATTATAGTGAGATTATAATGATTAGTTTGTTTAAATAACCCTTTTCATTATAGGGATATAATGGTACTAGATTGTCTTACCTATACTATGTGGCCAGACTTGGATTTATTTTGCACAATTTTGCGCTAAAATCATATTTAAAAGTTCGTAATTTCTTTCAAATTGTACATATGATCAACAAAATGCATGTTAATGTAAATATAAAGAAGTGCACAATTTTGTTATTTTAGTATTGTATTGTTGAAGTAAAGATGTACTTATATTCCTGGAGAATTCGTATGAGAGTAAAATAACCCATAATCAATTATTGCTGTAAATAAATCCGAAGAAAGTGAAACCATTACCAGTCATTCATTAAACAGCATAAGAGTAAATAATGAATATCATTATGTTGCCTATACGTGTAACATTATACAGATATTGACTGCCTACATGGCCTAGAGGGGCAATATAACATTTGAGATCCTCGAGGGGAGTTACATTTTTGTCAAGGGACATTATATTTTTCCGAAGCGCGTAGCGCTGACGAAAAATATAGTATTCCGGGACAAAAAATATAACTCCCCAAGGGAAATGAAATGTTATATGGTTCCCGAAGGAAAAAGTCAATATCTGTTATATTATGATGACCTATATAGATACAAATCAAGATAAATAGAAGGGGGGAAAAAAAAGAAGAAAATAGAGAATTGTGCCGACTCACCATTTTTAGTTTTCTTTCTTGATTCCAATGGCAGTGTCAGATGTTAAGAAATCCGCAAATTTGTGGTGAAATCCAACTCGACAGTATTTCTAAACAGGAACAAGCTCAACTAAATGTAACGCCAAATTCCAACTCAGTAAAAGTTTGTATTGTTACGTCATACCTCTGGATATAACGGCGTTATTTTCAGAGTATGACGTAATTTACGTCATGTTTGCAAATATAACGCTTCTCATCCTTGTAGCGATGGTCACGTGACATCATTTTGACCAATCGCACAACAGTATCTATATAAGTCATATAATATTGCCTATTGCGTAACAATGAAATATATTCGTATGTGCGTCTGTGTGTGTGTGTGCATGTGTGTTCTTGTGTGTGTCCGTTTGTGTGTGTGTGTGTATATATATATATGTGTGTGTTTGCTTTGCGTGTGTGTGTGCTCGTGTGTGTACATGCGTGCGCGTGTGAGTGTGTGTGTGTGAGTGTGTGATATGCATGGCACTTTGGTTATTCCTAATGAAAGTGAACGAAATTCAGGTAGGCCTACATCATACACTGTAATCGCAGTTGGCTCGTGTCTTCCTTTTCATAAACCGGCCGTATACAGGGGCAAATAATCAATTGGAGGCTGTGTGAGGTCTAGCTCTTGCCCGCATATCACTGACTTGAGTAGTGACAAACTGATGATTGTCAAAGCGACAAGAGAACTGTCGATTGTTGAAGAGATTCTGATGTAAACTCTTTCAGAGTTACAAAATGAGTGACGTCGTGACCCTCGATGTTGGAGGTGTAGTCTACAGGACAAAGCGCGCCACTCTGACCCTCTATCCCGACTCCATGTTGGGCGCCATGTTAAACGGAAAAAACGACGTGACCACGGTCGAGCAGGGCCGGTGCTTCATCGATAGAGACGGCTTGCTGTTCAGGTACGTGCTCAACTTCCTGCGCTGTTCCAAGCTTGCCTTGCCAGAGGACTTCAAGGAACTTGACATGCTAGGGATAGAGGCCGCGTTCTACCAGATCGAACCACTGGTTAATGCCATTGAGAGGGCGAGACAGGAGCGCAGGCCTGAACAACCCACGATCGAAACCTTGGAGATGGAACAAGTGGGTGCTTCTATATGGATACTCCGAGGTTTTAAAAGTACATTAAAAGCATTACACGCCTTCAGTATAGACGGAGACACAGGTTGGACATGTAGGGAATTGAAGATGGACGTGCTACAGGCGAATTTAGGACTTATTGGAGAATCAAGCGTCGTTGTAAGCGCATGGTTTAAAGATGCAGTGGTCACCAGAATCCACAACGTTATCAAACATCTTGGGTTTAAATTAAAGAGATCAACTTTCAACTATAACTTTGACTACGTGTTGTTCGAACGCTCATAGAGACTCGGGATAAAACAATCAAACACTCGTTTAACGTGTACGTGGTGATGTGACAATTAGCGCGCCCTCTCAAATCAGTTTGACCCCGAATTCAAACCTGTGTGTAGCCATCGCATTTGTCATTCAGCAACAATTGTGAGAGGTATCGTCACCAAGAATCGTGGCCCGTGAACGAGACCACTGGTTTAGATGGCCGAGACCGATACAAAGTGGACCTTTCTGATTTGGTTTTGATTTTTTGTTTTGTACGACCCAATGACGATGCGGAGCGTCGTCCATGAGCCGCAAAGCGGCGATTTTTTTTTGCTATTTTGAACCCCTGTAAGTGATTTTTTTCACCTTTTTTCTCACTTTTTTTCACTGATACATTTTCACTTGGCAGCCCAAGGGGGAGGGGGGGGGGGGTTAAACCCCCTAAACCCCCCCCCCCCCCTGGATCCGCCACTGGCAAAGTGCGACGCCGTGCGTGCGCGCATAGGTTCCTGTATACATTATTTGGAGACCAACAGATTGCACCTGACACCTCATTTTCGAGCATCTGAGGGGTCTAGGCTCGGCTTGCACACATACCCTGGTATGTCACCGAGCTGAGAAGTCTGCACGATGTACTGTGCTTGACTGACCAGATGATGCACCGTTAGGTCGGATTTGAGCGATGGACAGGCAGCATGAAGTAGGAACTCCATAAAAATGATTGGAAAAACAAATTATAATAATAATAACAATTAAGTATTATGGCGTAAATATTCATTTTGAATGAACGCCAAAATAACAAAATAACAACAACAACAACCTGTATACAGTAATCGCTTGCGCTCTGGGTATTTTCGATATGCGTGATTGACTCATCGAACAGTTTCCCCATAATCAGAATTTAGAGCGCAACGCCACAGGCATTGAAGAAAAATTACTTCTTCCCTTGGTATACTAAGATATAATTCAGGTTTTCTCAAGTAAAGTTACAGTATAGAATATATACATAGAAGTGATAACATTTTATCAACAGAAAATCATAAAAAAGGTACATTCATAACTAATTTGTGATAAATTTTCACCGTTATAGAACAGTTTAGATCAAGGATTTGTTTTAGAGCTTTATTTCAACATCTAGTTTACAACACTATACAACATCTATACGTTTAAGCAGTTGTTCTGATGCACCCTAGTATATGATGTATTTGGTTTGTTTAATGTAGTATCTTTTGTAAAGCTCATAGAGAGTTATAGTGACTATTGTGCACTATACAAGTATAATTATATTCATACTATTATTATTAATGTGGAACTACTTTTCAATAATATCGGTCATCAAAAGGGCTCCGCTCTAGTATCTTTGTTGACACGTGCAAACACTGATCAAGGGGCTTGCAAACATTAATGTTTTTCTGTAATCTAGTATGTCCACTGAATGCTTTGTGAAAGTTTCATGGTAAATGAATGCATTAATGTTCAAAATGATATCAAGTTATCATCTTATGAGGTTTAATGGAAGTGCACATTTGATCATTTTCCTTGTTTCCCCAGCTGCTTGGTAGGGGATAATCTAGATTGAGTTGTGTACATGCTATTTGTTTATGATTGAATATAGTGTATATTATAAAAAAAAGCATATCTAAAATGTTAAGATGTAATATTCTAGATACTTGAAAGGAATTTGAGGTATGCAGTTTTACGCAGAACATGTTAGCATTCAGCATTACAATCGTTCAACATATTTCAGAAAGCATTCTACATCTGAAAATTTGTTTAATGCTAACACTAATAAACACGACCTGCAGACCATTACAGTATAATATTGTGGAACGATTTCTAAAAAAGCACGTCAGACTATGTACGCGTGTACATGGTAATAACTATCCAGTATATAGTTATAAATCGAAACACTCGCCGTATAATATATATATATATATTTTTTGTTTATCGAAATGGCATTTCGAAAACCTAAAACGGTTTCATGATTCCATTGGTAATACACATGCAACAGTCAAGGTATGAGAGAACCACTAGAGTTCTAAATAAATTTGTGGATTTGGACAAAATCTCTTTATAATGTAGTATGGACCGTGCACAATTGTTGCAGGTGTAGCAATAGAATGATGCTACTCAATGTAAAGGCAATGTTATGACAGATTTTGTCTAGATAGTGATTTCTTTCCAGGCATTCTCAGGCTAGTCAATGTATTCGTTTAATATATAAAAAATACAGTCCCGGCTTCTCTTTTTTCGTGGTATCAACAATTGATTCAGGATAGTTTGACTTTATTCTCACAATCTGTATATTACGTTAATGTGTGGCGTATTTTAGTTAGGTTATACAGAGTGAGTCAGAAAAAATGTCCCATTTTTGTAAAGTTGTTTTGTTGAAATATGAACATTCAATCATGGGTTTCATGATATGTCTTGATAGAGGTATCCTCCCAGTACATTTGGGTACCATTTTCATTTGATCCTCTGCACGCATGACTGAACATCAGACAATCTTTACAAGACTGCCAGATCTCACTTGCGCCAAGATACTGGGCGAGGAATAAAACAGTGCATTGAACAAAGACAGAACAAAGACCCCCGGGAAACGACCATGACGACCAAATTCGGGCAAACCATGTTATATTATAACTTACCATTCTCGTCCAGACGTATCATTCGAGCAACACGATAATATAACACGTTTAGCATTTTTAGTTAAATAGTAAAAGATAATATGCATGGCTCTTTGGTTATTCCAGAGGCGCCGATTCCATCCGAAAACACAATGCATTGGGGGAGGGGGGGGGGGGGGGGGGGGGGGGGGGGGGGTGGGGGAGCATTGTTTGTGAACAATGCTCTGCCCCCCAATGCATTGTGTTTTCGGATGGAATCGGCGCGCCCTGGGTTATTCCTAATGAAAGTGAACGAAAAGTACATCATACACTGTCATGAAATAAAGGAATATAATACATCATCCATCATCCAAATAAAAACCTATTGATGTATTTATATGATAAAGTGATTCAAAGACCCATATTTCTCTTTTTTGTTTGCCGATTATGCTATTACTTTCAGAAATGATTCCTCATCATCACTTCGTACATATGAAAGTAACATTTTGATTGGGTTTCATTGTCATTTAAGTATTCCTTTGCACCCACAATATAGGATTATGCGTTTCCAAAGATATTTCGATTCCAATTATAATCGTAACTACTGTTGATAAATCTCGAATGGCTTGCAGCCGTGAAGCAGACTGAACTTTGTCAGAAGAACATAACAACTCCTTTATAGTACTTCATGGACTATATAGACTCATGGGCACATATGGTTTATATCATTGTAATATTTTATGAATATGATACGTTTTCAAATCATAATCACACATTTTCTGGAAACATATTTTATCTTATTTTTCTAAAATATGGTATGGACTACTAATTTTGAACAGCTTTTAAGCTGTTCTCTAGCTTTCATAATTAGAAAAAAAAAATTAAATAGGTTGTTGGTTCCCTTTAAAGGGATCTAGTAACTTTGTTGACTAGTGCAAAAATGATGATTGATTAAAAGAATGTGTATTATGTTCTCAAAGCCATGTGTGAACATTTAACGTTAATTTGATGTTTATTGGCCGGGAATGAGCAAAAATGCAAAGTGATATTCATTATTCTCATTGCACTTATATTACTTTGTACACGGCTTCAGTCGTAAATATCTTCTGAACGAAATGGAAATTTGAAAAAACGAATCATGTCACGTGCTTTTATTGTTAATATGAATATGACAAAGTATGAGAGAACCCACTAGAGTTCCAAGTAAGTTTTGAGGATTTGGACAATGTTACTTAGTCCCTCTAATACATTAACAATGAATTATCCCGTCGATTGTGACATTGCACTGTGGGGATTCCCACATCCATGTAATGTTGATTATGGTATGTAGGCTCTCACAATACCATACTGCGAACCTATAGACAGTATACTAAGTGAACACTAATAGAATACTGTTTGTTAATGATGTCATGACTGTAGATGAGAAAAAAGTACGATATAGTGAGTGAACAAACACCATAAGTTCGGAATGAGGGGCGTTGTTCCATTTGCTTCCCATGCAGTATCATCGAAAATACGGAACTGTAATACATAATATTTTCAGCTGAGCTAGCTTCACAATATTCCATGAAGAGATTCGTCGTCGTATATCAGTGTATGGTTGACGTTGTGTTTCTGAATGTTGGAGGCGTCATTAACGACACCAAACGTGTGATGATCTAGCCCGGTGCTATCCCTATACTCAAAGTTGGCCGCCATAATGTTTAGCTGAAGACATCACATGACCACAGAAATCGCACTTGGCTCGTGTCTTCGTGTACAAACTTTCAACCTGATCCATGAACCGTATATACAGGAACAAATAATTAATCGGAGGCTGTCTGAGGTCTAGCTCTTGGCCGCATATCACTGACTGGAAAATTTATGAGTAGTGGCAATCTGTAACGTTGTCAAAGCGACCAGAGAACTGTCGATCGTTTAGTAGATTATTATACAAACTCTTTTAGATTTACAAAATGGCTGACATCGTGACACTGAATGTTGGAGGTGTTATCTACACCACAGCGCGTGCCACTCTAACCCGCTATCCCGACTCCATGTTGGGCGCCATGTTTAGCGGAAAGCATGAAGTGACCATGGACGATCAGGGCCGGTGCTTTATCGACGGAGACGGCTCGCTGTTCAGGTACGTGCTCAATTTCCTGCGCTGGTCCCAGCTCGACCTGTGCCCGGAGCTCGTCTTGCCAGAGGACTTCAAGGAGCTTGCCATGCTGGGGAAAGAGGCCGAGTTATACCAGCTCCAACCACTGGTTGATGAGATTGATGATGTGATACATGAGCGAGTACCTAGCAACGCAAGACCGAAACTTTGTTGTTGTTGTTTTTAAATTTCATGGCAATCAGTCTAGAAAGACTATTGTTGCCAATTACTTTACTACTTTTTTCAAAATTATAATGCAAACCTTGTTTTTTTAAATTTTTTTTAAGTGCACATGTTTTACTTAATACACCGAATATTTTCAAATTACGTATATATAATACATATACTTATGTAGGAGTACAACACAGTGATTTATTTTCTTCTATTTGTTTATATTTTGTATAACTAAACCTTCAAACTGTTACACTCTGGGACTCCCGCCACTGGAGTAAAGGCCAAAGTATTACTTTATTAAATAACACTACTTATATAACATGATTAGATACAATTACAAAACACAATATATATACTTGACATAATTAGAATAATCACTCAATATCATAATAATTATATCATATCTATATCATCGTGCGCTCCTGTGCACATGTACTGACGAAAAAGAAAGGGAAACAAAAAAGTTATAAACGACAAGAAGTGGACACTTGTAGTTATTGATGAAAGTATGAAACAGATTAGTTCTTATGAATGGATTCTCCGAGGATCGAAAAGTACAATCGACAAAATAAACGGCTACAGTAGAAAAGATGCAGAGTTTTTCAGGTTTTTATGAACCGGAATATGCGCAATTTGACATGGACGTGATAGGGATAACAACATGTAGTAGTGATATCTTTGGAGCAACAGTTAGTTTAGGCGAATTAAAAAAAGATGCTGAGCTAGTGACCAGGGCCGGTATTCAATTCCGTACTTAGAATAAGTAAGAATTTTACTAAGTAAATTGCTAAGCTAAGAACTTTACTTATCTCGTATTCAAATCGCATTTTTGACTTTTACTTACTATAGACAAAATCTAAGTAAAATACTTGTGACGTCACAATGGTTTGTAGATTAGTGCTGATGGTATCCGCGAACCATTTTATGCGACGCTTGTCTATGGGAATTCACGTGTTAAAACAAAATCGCAAACCAATTTTGTGCGACGCTTGTCAATGGGAATTCATGTGTTAAAACAGAATTGCATGATCATAACAGCAATCTTGATTGAAACGTTACGTTATTACGGTATGATAGGGAGCAGTCAAAGCTTCAAAATGAGCAGAAAAACATCAAAGTCGAGGAATAAAATCACTGCTTGCTTATGTTTTTCTTGAGTTTATATGAGGTATGCCATGCAGCGATTGTCGGATCCATAATATGCAGGCCTATTGATCTAGGCTATGCTCTTGTGAAAGTTTGATCGTTTGAAGCTCCGAAAGTGGAGACAGTTATTGATTTTTGACATAATATGATCCAGATGCCTCCAGTCCAATAACGAACCAGCAAACTATTTTCAAACATGGAATATACTTGTATGATAAAGAAGTATTACAAATAACTTACCCGCCGGCTGTGACCATTATTTAATATCCCATAAATATATATATCACTTGCAATGTTTGAAGAATATGTCCACCAAAATGGCATCGATTCCTACAATAGTAGATCACATTATATCCACAGCATCCATACAAGTAAACAACAGATGAACAAATCAAGCAGATAATATTCGGTAACAGCTAGATTTTTTTCTTTTCCCTGTATGATTGCCATTCACTATTTTTGTTCTTAAACGTGCACTGTACACAGCCTTTTGGCGCGTAGTTTCCCACTAATTCCAGCGTTAAGCTATGCTTAAGTGTCCTAATGATTTTTCCTAAGTTTAAGCAAATTACTTGGTCACAATGAAGGATTTGAATAGCAACCTGGCTTAAGTAAAGTACTAAGGTAATTTACTAGGACAAAATCATACTTTACTTATTAAAATACTTAGCCGATGAATTGAATCTCAATTTTGTCTAAGTAATTTACTTAAGCCAAATACTAAGTAAATTGCTTAAATTTTGTACTTAAGTACGGAATTGAATACGGGCCCAGGCTCCACAGCATAATAGTCAATCTTGGGTTTACCTTAACAATTTCAACTCCCCACAATGGCTTAGAATGGCGCTTGTTTGAACGCTGCTAGAGACTCGGGATGAAATACATTTCTTTGCAGGTGTATATATCTAGGATACTCACTGATAAGTATTCTAATCCAACCCTACCCCTTCTTTGTAAATGATTGGAATTGATTATGTTGGAAACGAATTGAAATAACTCCACAAACTCTACAAATAGTAAGTACAGTTGCTTAGATTAAATTTTAAACTTCATAAACACTCTCCTGGATGAATCAAAATCTTCACTATCAAACGAATTCAAGAATACATCGGAATTGGAAAACGGAGTACGTTTCATAACAAGGTATGAGAGAACCACTAGAGTTCTAAGTAAAATTTATGGATTTTGACAAAATTCCTTTATAGTATGGACCGTGCACAATTGTTGCAGGTGTAGCAATATAATGATGCTGCTCAATGTAAATGCAATATTATGACAGATTTTTCTAGATAATGATTTATTTCCAGGCATTTTCATATCATGCTAGTCAATTTTTATTTTGTAATACATATAAATCAATTTGTGGTATCAACAATTTATTCAGGATAGTTTGACATCATTCTAACAATCTGTATATTATGTTAAAGGGGTAGTTCAGTTTTGGTATAGAGGGCGTTGCACAACATATTTTTTTGTGAGATAAAGAAAAACTGAGTGTAAAATTTTAAAGAGCATACAATTTTAATGGCAGAATAAACTTTATTTGATCAAAATCTGTTCATAAACGGCTGAAATCTCAATAAATATATCCGATTGGAATCAATCTGAGGCCCAGATTTATTCGGCGATATTTAAAAAAAAATTTAAAATGCTTACACTTTTTCGAAAATTTTCAAAAAAGGTTAATAATTGTGGATGATCTCTCTATTTGATCATTATTTCAACAAAACATCACATGCATAATTTTGTATGAAAAATGGTTGAAATCATAAACAAATGCATGTTATGTTATTGTGCAGGTTTTTGTTACTATAAAGCTCTGCCTTACCAAAATTGTACTACCCCTTTAATGTGTGGCGTATTTTAGTTAGGTTATACTTATAGTGGAATAACATAATTCAATTACATGTTTCATTGAACGGATGCTGATCTCTCGATGTGAATATCTCGACAGAAAAGCCAGATATCTAAGTTTTCGAATGAACGATAATGGAGTTTGGAAATCCAATGGAGTATATACGGGGGGGGGGGGGGGTAAGATGGGGCGGCATAGGGGCACGTAAGAGGACAGTTTGTGCAGAAATACATTATGGTGTGCCCCTCCCAAAATCAGTCAGACAACGCTTCGCCACTGATTAAACTGTGTATATTTTGTAAATAGGCCAGGGGGGTGTTTCACAAATATCCTAAGTTGAACTTAACTCTAAGTTGGACTTACAAAGTATGTTAAGCCATTTGTAGCCTGGAAATAAAATATATTCAAAAGCAAAAATGCAGGTTTTTTCGTCTTTTATTTCATTAATTTTACATTAAGAACATGAAATCTCCTTGATAATAGAAAAATATTAATGATTTGAAACAACATTTTTACAGCCTTTTAAAAGTATTTTTACAATTTTGTTTCAAAGAAACTTATGGCTTTCCATACTTGTTAAGTTCAACTTGGGATCTTTGTGAACACCCCCAGGAGTAATATAATGTATTTTATACAATAAAAATAGTGAGCTAGTCTCAAAGTGGCAAATGATAATGTGAATTCAGAATGAAAGTTGTACATAATAGACCGGAGGTAATTCTATCAATGTTTCGGACTATTTGGTACACTGATATGTTTTAATGGAACTAACTGTATTTTACATTACCGGGTAGTTGTAGATTCGTCTTGAAAAAGTACATCCTTTCTTGTAATGTCGTTTGTTTTCTTTATAGCTTTATACTTATACTGTAGTGAGATTATAATGATTAGTTTGTTTAAATAGCTCGTTTCATTATAGGGATATAATGGTACTAGATTGTCTTACCTATACTATGTGGCCAGACTTGGTTTTATTTTGCAAAATTTTGCGCTAAAATCATATTTAAAAGTTCATAATTTCTTTCAAAATGTACATAATATTATGATCAACAAAATGCATGTTAATGTAAATAAAGAGGTGCACAATTTTGTTTATTTTAGAATTGTATTGTTGAAGTAAATATGAACTGATATTCCTGAAGAATTCGTATGAGATTTGAATAACCCATTGCTGTAAATGAGTCCAAAGAAATTAAAACCATATTACCAGTCATTCGATCATTAAACAACATAACTGTAAATATGAATATCATTATGTTGCCTATACGTTTAATATTGCCTATTGCGTATCAATGAAATATATTCGTATGTGCGTCTGTGTGTTTGTGTGTGCATGCGTGTGTTTGTGTGTGTGTGCGTGTATTTATGTGTGAACAATTGTGCGTAAATGTGTGTATGTGTGTGTGTGTGTGTGTGTGTGTGCGCGCGCGCGTGTGTGTTTGTATATGTGTGTGAAAGTGTGTGTGTGCGTGTGTGTGTGTGTGTGTATGTGTGTGTGTGTGTGTGTGTGTGTGTGTGTGTGTGTGTGTGTGTGTTTGTGTGTGTTTGTGTGTGTGTGTGTGCGTGTGTGTGTGTCATAGAATGATGACTCCAGCTGCCATCGTGTTTTTCACACATTTTTTCGACCGCAAAAATTAATACACTTTACATTTGTGGGACCTTTTGAAATTGTGATTCCAAATTTTGGCCCCGCTATATTTTAACATGGTTTTATCAATACGTCACTCAATGCACCTTTTTTAAAACTATGACAACGTAGGCTTTTATATCAAAGGGATCTAGTAACTTTGTTGACATGTGCAAAAAGTGATGAGTGGTTGATAAAATGTGTATTGTTGTTATCTGATATGTCCACTGGGTGGTGTGTTAAAATTTCAAGTTAAATGGACTTTAAATGGCCGAGTAATGAGCAAAAAAGCAAAGTGACATTCACTAGCTCATTGCACTCACCTTGTACTCGGTTCTGACGATCCCAATTGAACATTTCAACACAGCAAGGCATGAGGGAACAACTAGAATTCCATTTTGGATTTTGAAGATTTGGACAATGTTACTAAGTCCCTTGAACATCTTTAAAGGGATTTAGTAACGTGGTGAAAATCCATAAACTGACTGACTTTAATAGCCGGCGTCATACGAGTACAGTGTAGTATCTGTATTGCCAATGAAAGAAATGGAACAGGTTTTGGTTTTACGAATCTCTTTCGTTTCAGTGGAACAGCTGTTGAGACAGGGATTGGTTGAACGGTCAAGAAGAATGCAAGAAAGAAAAAAAATCATAATGATCGAAGTATACAATAAGGGACTGGTATTAATTCTACAGCACAATCCTGCACAATCACCATCACCCATTCTAACAATAGTATGCTATAAATGAACAATACGGGGATTCCCATCATAGGCGTAGGAGATGGGTGCTGGGTGCTGCAGCACCCCTTCCCCTAGGAATTTTGAAATCGACCCCCGGGAAACGACAAATAACGACCATATTCGGGCAAAACGCACCTCAATTTCGGGCAAACCATGTTATATATTATAACTTACCATTCTCGTACAAACGTATCATTCGAGCAACACGATAATATAACACGTTTAGCATTTTTTTAAAATATGCATTGCACTTTGGTTATTCCAACTACGTTGTGAAAATCCATAAACTTACTAACTTTAGCCGGCCTAATACGAGTGCAGTGTAGTATCTGTATTGCCAATAAAAGAAATGGAACTGTTTTTTTATATTTTGTTTACGAATCTCTTTCGTGTCAGTGGAGCAGCCGTCGGGACAGGGATTGGTTTAACGGTCTAGTATAATGCAAGAACAAAATAAATCATAATGATCGAACAATACAATAAAGGTCTGGTATTAATTCTACAGCACAATCCTGCACAATCATGATCACCCATTCCAACAATAGCATGCTATAAATGAACAATACGGGGATTCCCACCATAGGCGTAGGAGACGGGGGCTGGGCCTGGGGCTGCAGCACCCCTACCACAGGAATTTTGAAAACGACCATATTCGGGAAAAAACGCACCTCAAATTCGGGCAAATCAATATATATTGTATCAACCATTCATTACTTTTTGCATATGTCAACAAAGTTACTAGATCCCTAAAGTAATGAATGGTTGATACAATATATATTGTTGGTACCTGTTATGCCATGACTGGGTGTTGTGTTTCGAGTTAAATGGATGTTATATATGGCCGAGTAATGAGCAAAAATGTAAAGTGATATTCACTAAAGCGGTGGTCACAACCCGCCGTACTTGCAAGTGCGTGCCCCGTGCGTGCTGTCTACTTGCAAAAACGTGGGCAAAATTTGGGTATCCGTACGTGGTGAGTACCGACTCAGTACCGACTCAGTACGGATTTGGGAGCACGCAGACACGACGTAGCACTTTTAGTGCACGAGGAACTTTCGCTGCGTTCGCTGCGTTTTCGCTGCGTTCTACAGCCAATGAGCGCACGTGCGTGCTGCGCACGTGATAAGTGCGTGGTCCGTGCTTACTCGGCACTTCCCCAGTTCAACTGTCCAATGAGCACGCAGAACTCACGTGGACCGTACCGAGTAAGCACGTGCTCCGCACTTACAACGCACGTTGTGCGCACTGATTTCTGCAGTATAATATGAGCAGAAAAGGTTGTTCGCACTTGCACGCACTTAGTGAGTAAGGACACCGTACGTGAGCAGCACGTTTAAGTACGGCCTCCGTACGATAACGTGGCAACCGCACGGAGACCGTACGTTGTAAGCACGTTGTAAGCACGTACAACGCACTTACCATGTGCGTAACGTACGATGCACGCAACCGCTCACGGCCAGGCGTGGCGTGCGGGCCACGTACTTACACCGTGCGTGTGACGTGCGTTGCCGGTACTCCCTCCCTGCCTTTGCCACTCCCTCCCTACGTTTTCAGAAAAACGTGGCGGCCGTGGCCTCCCCAAAAACCGTACGGACTAAAAACACGCACGGTGGGTTGTGACCAGGGCTTAAAGCGGTGGTCACAACCCGCCGTACTTGCAAGTGCGTGCCCCGTGCGTGCTGTCTACTTGCAAAAACGTGGGCAAAATTTGGGTATCCGTACGTGGTGAGTACCGACTCAGTACCGACTCAGTACGGATTTGGGAGCACGCAGACACGACGTAGCACTTTTAGTGCACGAGGAACTTTCGCTGCGTTCGCTGCGTTTTCGCTACGTTCTACAGCCAATGAGCGCACGTGCGTGCTGCGCACGTGATAAGTGCGTGGTCCGTGCTTACTCGGCACTTCCCCAGTTCAACTGTCCAATGAGCACGCAGAACTCACGTGGACCGTACCGAGTAAGCACGTGCTCCGCACTTACAACGCACGTTGTGCGCACTGATTTCTGCAGTATAATATGAGCAGAAAAGGTTGTTCGCACTTGCACGCACTTAGTGAGTAAGGACACCGTACGTGAGCAGCACGTGTAAGTACGGCCTCCGTACGATAACGTGGCTACCGCAAGGAGACGGTACGCTGTAAGCACGTTGTAAGCACGTACAACGCACTTACCACGTGCGCCAGGCGTGGCGTGCGGGCCACGCACTTACACCGTGCGTTGACGGTACTCCCTCCCTGCTCTTGCCACTCCCTCCCCACGTTTTCAGAAAAACGTAGCGGCCGTGGCCTCCCCCAAAAACGTACGGACTAAAAACACGCACGGTGGGTTGTGACCAGGGCTTAACTCACTGCACTCGCTTTGTATACGGTTTCGAAAATCTAACGGATAATTCATTATCTGAAAACTTCAATCGTACATTTGAAAAACTGAAACCTGTCCCATGATGTTATTGTTAATACGAATACTACAAGGTATGAGTGAACCGCTAGATTTCAAATTTGATTTTGAGGATTTGGACAATGTTTCTAAGTCCCTTTAAGTGTGACCAATACTCAACTATCCCTTTAATTATTCCTCCTTGATATCTCTTAGCGCATATGAAAGTAACATTTGCTTGGGTTTCATTGTCCTTTAAAGGGACTTAGTAACATTGTCCAAATCCTAAAAATAAAATTCTAATTCTAGCGGTTCCCTTATACCTTGTTGTATTTGTATTAACAATAGAATCATGGGACAGGTTTCGGTTTTTCAAATTTCCCTTTCGTTACAAAGATATGTATGATTGAAGTATTCAGATAAGAAAAACTCCGGGCGAGTTTTTCTTCCGTGTACAAAGTGAGTGCAGTGAGTTACTGAATATCACTTTGCATTTTCGCTCATTACTTGGCCATACAATGTCCATTTGACTTGAAATTTTCACACAATACCCTGTGGACATATGAGATAACAACAATATACATTGCATCAACCATTCATCACTTTTTGCACATGTCAACAAAGTTACTAGATCCCTTTAAGTATTCCTTTGCACCCACAATCATAGAAATATGTGTCTCCAAAAATATATTTATATTCGAAATATAATCGTAACTACTATACGTCTAACTGTTGATACAATCTTTCATAATTGACTTGCAGCCATGAGGAAGACTGAACTTTGTCAGAAGAACATAACATCTCCTGTACTTCATGGACTATAAACAGTAGTCTTCATCTGCAGACACATGAGCACATAAGGTTTAGATAATTGTAATATTGTTTTTTAAATATGTTTTCAAATCATGATCATACATTTTCTGGAAATTTTTTTTTTCTTTTTTTGAAATGGTATGAAGTACTTATTTTAAACAGCTTTAAATGTTGTTCTTTAGCCTTCATAATTAGAAAAATAATTAATCCAACAGGCAAAAAACAAGTCATAGTTTTATGATTTGGTATCGTTGTTTGATATCAAATAGATACCCAACATTTTGCAAAGGGTTGTGTAAATCATAAACAAAGCAATTAATTACCACCACTTACGGAACCACTATTTTTCCTGGTTCCGTACGGGCCAAACATTATTTTGCGAGTGCGCCAATGCTATTCACGCGTAAAGTTGGGAGACAATAGAATCCCGGAAGATTCGTTCGCTCTGGACAAATTAGTCTTCGTAATTCAAACCCATCAACGCATGCTTTAGAATGGTGATGTATTTTCAATTTTTTTTTCTTTTCTGGAAACATATTTTTGTGAACTTGTTGATGGAATGGACTACTAAAGGTGTTAACTTTCATTTATAAGAATATTATTTTTGGGTGATGGTACCCGTTGAATAGGGTGTTGGTTCCCTAAAATACATTAAAGGGTACCGCCGGGCATGATAAAACCAATCCTTAGTTGTTTTGGTACTATAATTGAATACCAATCATACTCTCATGGGGTCTGATATGTTTCTGTAATTTGAGAACAATGCAATTAATTACTACGACCTACGGAACCACGGCTATTTAGTGGTTCGCGCGCGCGACTTTTGTTTGCACGACCGCTCAATCAATACGCGTACGTTATATGGTAGTATGTGCGATGTATCGCATAGCCCATGCGATAGTTAGTATCGTATGGCATGGCATGCATGCAATACGCCCACCCGTGTGTGCTCGCACTTTGATGTACACACTACAACGGCATTGTTGGAGTCATGGTACGGTACACACTACACACAATGCCCAGCGCTATTATGCACCGCACCATGCATAATACAATGTAGGTTACTCTGAATGCATGCAATAGTACAATGCTAGTGTATATGGGAAAGATGCTGTTTCTGAACGCCAAGTTGATTTGTTATTCGCTGCACACAAGAGATTTTCGAGATTTTCGAGATTTTCTCTGCTTGCTGCGATATATCGCAGTTGCTTCCGATTAGAGGATCGTTAAGTGATATCGTAATCGGAACTGCGCTGACAGAATGATTGATATGTGATATTAAAAATGATTCTCTGGCGATGTAGAAATACTTTCAGGAACACAGACTTGTTTTGTAAGTTCATTTAAGATATGTCTTTGATGTAAGAGAGCTAAATCTCTGCCTGGTGGTACCCTTTAACAATGTTTTTTCCGCCGAATGCGACATATAATGAGTGAACATACACCATAAGTTCGGAATGAGGGGCGTTGTTCCAATCGCTTCCCACGCAGTATCATCGACAATACGGAACTGTAATACATAATATTTTCAGCTGAGCCATAGCTTCACAATATTCCATTAAGAGATTCTTAGTCGAATATCGGTGTGTGGTTGACATTGTGTTTCTGAATGTTGGATGCGTCATTATACGACACAAAACGTGTGATAATGTAGCCCGCTGCTATATATACCGACTCAGTGTTGGTCGCCATGTTTAGCTGAAGACATCACATGACCACGGAAATCGCACTTGGTACGTGACTTCGCATACAAACTTTCAACTTGATCCACGAACCGGCCGCATACAGGGGCAAATAGTTTATTGGAAGCTGTGTGAGGTCTAGCTCTTGCCTGCATATCATTGACGATAACATTTTAGGAGACGTGATAAACTGTGACATTGTAAAAGCCACCAGGATAATATGTCGATCGTTGAGTAGATTGTGATACAAACTCTTTCAGATTTACAAAATGGCTGACATTGTGACTCTCAATGTTGGAGGTGTTGTCTACAGCACAGCACGTGCTACTCTAACCCGCTATCCCGACTCCATGTTGGGCGCCATGTTCAGCAGAAGACATCAAGTGACCAAGGACGATCAGGGCCGTTGCTTCATCGATAGAGACGGCTTGCTGTTCCGGTACGTGCTTAACTTCCTGCGCTGTTCCGAGCTCGCCTTGCCAGAGGACTTCAAGGAGCTTGACATGCTAGAGAAGGAGGCCGCGTTCTACCAGATCGAATCACTCGTATATGCCATTATGGAAGCGAGACAGGAGCGGACACCTGAACGAAACAGGATCGAACCATCTGAATATGCCGTTGCGAATGCGACGCAGGAGCGCCAGCCGGATCCATCAAGTCTTGAAGATGCCATTCAGCAAGCCAAACAAGAGCGCAGGCCAGAAGGATACAAGATCGAACTTTTGGAGATGGAACGGCACACTCCAGACTACGGCGATGGGCCCGAAGACGGGTGGAAGCTTCGAGGTGACAAACGTACAATCGACAAAATATTCGAACGTATTCCTGATGGGTTCCTGAATATAAAGTGTGAATATGTGTTTCCCAAAATTGGCTTTGATATCAAAGAAATGATTGTCGACAGTTTTTATAGAATTCCTGGCGGATTGGGAATGCTCTCGGCTTCCTCGTCGCATGGGAATTATCCTCCCGTAACACCAGACAGTGAGTTGATCCCCGCCATTCACAACATAATATTCGATCTTGGGTTCACCTTGAAACATAGTGGATTTCGATATGAGTCGAGCTTTGGCTGGGGCTTATTTGAACGCTCTTCATGCGCATAGAGACTCAACAAGTGAAACAATCAAACAGTCGATTAACGTGAAAGTGGTGTGGCAAGATTGGTAAAACGTGCGTACCGAGCTAGGCGCGCGCTCTCCAATCTGTGGGATCCCGTATTCTAACTCCGTGTAATGCCCATCGCGTTTGTCCGTCCGTCAGCAAGACTATTGTGAGTGTGTCCGATGACCGTGGTTATAATTATTGTTCAGCTCTTCTAGAAGATGATCATTCATATTTTGCGCTGTATATACATAATATCATTATTATTGGATTTTATTGCATTATCATTTATAGAGTCTCCTATGTTTTCACCTATGATCGTAAATGTAATTATATTCATGATATTGTTATAATTATGTTTTGTTTTCTCATAATACTCGCATATAATTAAAGTTTTGTTTGAGTTAGAGTATATTGATTCATAACAATGGTAATATGAACTAATAATGTATTTCATTAAAGGTAGTGTTGGGTATTGGTATTTCCCGAAGTGCCTCCCCGATATTTTTTTGTGAGATAATGAAAAACTGAATGTCAAATTCGAAAGAACATACAATTCTAATGACAGAATAAACTTTATTTGATCAAAATCGGTTCAGAAACGGCTGAAATATCTATAAATATATTCCTATTCAAAATGTTCTTCACCGGCAATCACCGGGCGATATTTAGACTTTCTAGAAAGATTTTTAAAAATGCTCGAAGACTACTTTGAAAAATATCAGAATATGTTTTTAAAAAGTTGTTGATGATATCTCTATTGAATTATTATTTTAACAAACATTAAATGTTTTTTTTAATTAAATTGTTTTAAATAGCGCCCTCTTGATTTATAACGGCTCTTTTTAAATGATAAAAGTGGTTTTACTTAGTTGTTTGTAATTGTGTGTCTTGTTGAGCATGGTGAAGTTATTATACTTTGTACCGTAATGGTGCCGGTTTTGGTTACTAAAGTTAAGTTTGACCAATACTCAACTATCCCTTTAATCGTATAATATGTATTTCTTTATCGTTATACATTATTTTCTATCAATGATTTGTTCTGGGCTTAATTTTATCTTCTAGTTTACAAAAATCCATACAAGCATAACTGTAAGCGTTTTCATATGATGTATATAATGATTTGTTGCTCTGAATCTGGGTTGGCGACACAAGACCGAATAATTCAGAGACGTGTCGGGGACGTTCGGGGTGCTAGCGGTTTGGTGTCGGAGTGGTATCGTAATTGTTAGTCTCTTTTGTTGTGAATGCTAACCCCAGTTCGGGCTCTTGTCGGTGCCCGATAAAGTGGAAGTTCGGTCTGTTTTCGGTTTGGATTCGGTTTGGCGGTGTGACTGCTACTGTTAATTGATACTACTAGTGGCAAAGCGAGACGCCATGCGTGCGCGCATAGGATCCTGTATAATACAGTAATCGCTTGCGCTTTCGATGAGCGATAGAGATGTGTAAATCAGCTCTATTTTCATTGCGGTGGTACTCTTCCTCGCTTACAGTGCGTACATATTTTGCGTAACTGACTCATCGAACTATTTTTCCGTGATCGGGATACAGAGCACAATTATGGGTTTTTAGGCCACAGAGATTTGTGAAATTTATTATAGATACTTCTTTTCTATATGTATACTATAGTATAATTCAAGTTTTGTCAAATAAAGTTACAGTAAGCAAATAACCATCGACTGGGAGGGTGATGGCAAAACTATACGTGCCGACAGTGGCGTAGCGTGGTCGGACTGATTGGGGGGGGGGGGGGGGGGGGGGGTGGGGGGGGGGTGGGGGGGGGGCACGCCTTATGCATTTCTTTAGTTTTTCAAAAAATGTCCTGTTATGTTTTCTATTGTTTTTTTCCAAATTATTGGGGGGCACGTGCCCCCCGTGCCCCCCCCCCCCCCCCCGTCGCTACACCACTGCGTGCCGAGGTGATCTGCGAAGGTACTATCATGCCGAGGCGTAGCCGATGATTATAATTATGCGAAGGATATAAAACAAATTAATCATGCACTATTTCGAGCCACTAGTGAAATTACGGATTCCTCGGTGACAGGAAAAAAAACACTATTTTCTTCGGGGCTGCGCCCCTCAGAAAAAAGTGCTTTTCCTGTCACCTTGGAATCCATAATTTCAACTAGAGGCTCTTATTGCATGGTATATGCGATACAATGTTATGTAGACAGATCAATGAAACATTTGTACGTACCTGATTTGTGATAAATTTCGATTGTTAAAGAATACATTCCAAGACGGATTAAATTTATAGCTTCATTTTATCTTTTAGTTAACACCAATTTATATAAACGTGTAATCAGTTGTTCCTCCTATGCACATGAATGTATGGTGTATATTGTTTATCTAATGTAGTAATTTGTGTAAAGCTCGTAAAGAGTTAAAGGGATAGTACAGTGCGGTGTTTGTCCTTTTTCAGAATAAGTACGTTTACTACCCTAAAAACTCACCCAAATTTGCAATTTCTGCGTGTAAATGGAATTTTGGTAACACCAGTTTCCATTGTTTTAATTCAGTCATGCGTGAATAATGTGCCATAAGTTGTACATCAAATGAAAGAAGAGAAACAGAGCTTTTCATAAGTCATGTATATCTCATCAAAGAAATTATTCATTATGACAGATAATTTCTGCCATGAAATTCGGTTTCGTTTTTTCCTGGGACACACTGTATATATAAACAATAATTATGACAAATTTCCCTTTATAATGCTTAATTTCCATGCATTTTAGGCTAGTCAAAGTTTTAAAAAATATATATATATATATTATAATACCCAGCTTCTCTTATCAACTTGTGGTATCAACAATTTATATACTCTCACTATGTATAATTATTATGTTAATGTGTGGCGTATTTTAATTAGGCTATACATAATATAGTTGAATAATATAATTCAATTATCATTGAAGGATGCTGATAGCCAGATAGCTCAGTTTTCGAATGACAATAATAAGATGATGAGGGGGATGGAGGGGGGGGGGGGGGGGGGGGGCACACATAAAAGGACAATCTGTGTGAAAAAAAGGAAATACATTTCAGTGATTGCCCCCCTTCCCTAATCAGTCAGACCACGCTATGCGCCACTGATTAAACTGTGTATATTTTGTAAATAATAATTGTAACTAATGCATGTAGAGAGGAATACAGCCGCGTAAAATAAGTGAACGAAGCACGTTTGACTCGTTGAGCACGTTGAAAAGCATGATCGCAACAGTAATTATAGTACAATTAATTAAAGGGTACCACCATCCAAATCTAATATTCTTATTATAGAAAGGTAACATCTTTAGTATTCCATTCCATCAACAAGTTCACAAAAATAGGTTTTCAGAAAAAAATATATAATTAGAAAACGCATCACCATTCGAAAGCATGCGTTCATGCGGTCTGAATTGAGTAGACTACTGCGTGTGCAGCAAGCGAATCGCCCGGGATTATATTGCCTACAAACGTACGCGTGAATAGCATTGGCGCACTCGCAAACCAGGAACCAGGAAATAGTAGTGGTTCCGTAAGTGGTGGAAATGAATTGCTTTGTTTATGAATTACACAACCCTTTGTAAAATGTTGGATATCTACCGTAGTTGATATCACAAAACAGTACCAAAACATAATAATGTGTTGTTATTTGCCCGGTGGTCCCCTTTAAGAGCGTATTAATTCATTACACATTCTATAATTGTTGTAGTTTCTGGTATGTTTGTATAGATTCTCTTAGTCAATAAAGTGATATAAAACAATAATATTACGTGTTTGTGTGTGTTTAGCCCTTTCAAGACGAAACATGCATGCTTTCATGGATCAGTGAAGCATGTAGAGCACGTAACTGTTTATATAACATAATTTTGTAAGATATCCATTTCTAAACTTGTTATCATAATACAAATATTTTCGGCTGTTATATACAGCCTTCATCAGCATTGTGAGCAAAAGTTAAACAATTGCTATCTTATGAAATTATTACCAATACAGAACTTTGTGGTGTACACGTATGGCTTATATGATTGTGTGCATGTGTCTGCATGTGTAAAGTGAGTACGTACAATGTATGTGTGCATGCGTGAGACAGGTAGATAGAAAGTGCGCGTGTGTTGTGTGTGCGTGTGCGTGTGTGTGTGTGTGTGTGTGTGTGAATTTATTTAAATGAGAATTTATTTAAGTTTGGTTTTAGATTAGATAATTCATGCGCTTTTTGTAAGCAGCAGGTTGAAACATATAAACACTTATTTTTAAACTGTCAAATAGTTCATAAGTTTTGGGAAGAAGTACCTGGGCATTTACATTTACTTGAAATTGATTTGAAGTCATGGGTGGAGCCTATTTATTGGGTTGTCAGGGAAATCCTCAAGGACAAATGTGTGCAATTCTATAATTTGTTTTATTGAAACGTATTATTTTCTCTGCAAGGTCACAAGGAATGATTCCATCTTTAGAATGTACAGTAAAATTGATTGTTGATTATATAGAAAAGGACAAGAAAATAGATATTAAGAGAGGTAGATTAGGTGTCCATATGCAGAAGTGGGACGTGTTAAATAATGTTTTGCCTTGATATTTAGCTAAGGGTTTCTCTCTCGTAAGTATTTTTTTTTATAATCATTGTATTCTTTCAAGTTTTTTCTTTTTCTTCTTGTATTTACACTCTTATTTTATGTTTTTTTTAAATTTTTTTTTATCACCAAGAATCTCTAGGGAAGGACATGGAACGTAAATTTTCTTCCTTTTCGCATCTCCCCTCTATTAGTTTTGTTTGATTTTAGGACGTAGTGTTTATTTAAACATAATAAGGAGGTGGACTGTTTTTAAACGAAATAAATGGCGAACAGGTGCCGATACTGCATGGTGTGTGTGTGTGTGTTTGTTTTGGTGTGTGTGGTCAGTGGTTGGGTGGGGATGGGTTTTTTCCCGGGCTAAGGGTGGGGGGGGGGGGGGGGGGTGGACGTACATTCAATTGTAAATGTTAAATAATTTGGAGTAATACAAATCATTAAAAAAAAAAGGCGTGAATGATGGATGTGTTAGAGGGTGTGTCTGGTAGACCGTTGCAATCGGAACTGTATTGACGGTGAACTATATAATGTTTTTTGTCCATAATTATACAAATATAAATCATGAAGAGCTTATTGAATATTAATGATTCCAAAAGGCGCTTAATCCACTTTATCAACCTTGGATAAAACTGCATTTGTTTACCCGACTTTTTACTCATTCATATATTATAATGGGCAGTGGCGTACCCAGGATTTTTTAAAGGGGGGGGGGGTTTGTAAAAAATTCCAAGTCGAGACCAAGTACCTTCAAAATTGTCGAGACCGAGACCGAGTACCTACAAATTTGGAAACCCCTCTCAGTGGAGGGGGGGGGGGGGGGGGAGGGGGGGGGGGGGGGTGTCCGTTAATTTTTTTCAAAGCCGAGACCAAGTACTTTCAAAATGGGAATAATTATAAACATGATCTATTGCTTATTTCGTTTTCGATCGCGTATTATGCAACTTGTATATAAAGTTATTGCATAATGAAGTATCACTCGATTTGAAAGAAAATGGATTTCCGCCTTTTGGAATTTAGGCCATCATTATGTCGTAACCAATATCTAAATAATTAAAAAGATAGAGCAATGCGATTATTCATGATATACGCCCCTCACTTTCTAAGGATTCACGTCGTCTCCAGGATATATCTCGAAAGAGGGGGGATCCCGGAGGGTGATACCTTTCTCTAAAATTGACGCTCTGTGTATTCAACATCTCAAGGATACCTAGCGAGGCAAATCTCTTAAAACGACTTAAAACAAAACGCTACGGCTGGAATTTCGCCTGCTGCTATACTGATAAGTAGATAAGTACCTTCTTATGGCTTGTCACTTCTAGTCGTATTATTCCGCTTATAATGGACATTTTAAATGTTTTTGAAACCACTATCACTGTTTTGACTAACCACGGGAGCGGCTACCATGTTTTCCAACGGTACCACATGAGCGCATGAAACGTCATCTGGTAGTCAGAAAAATCCACCTCGTTATGGTGTCTTTTAAAATTATGACGTCATACTGTGAGTGAAACAACAAATATGAAGAGAACGACTGATTTTTCGCTCTTTATCATGGTTACATTTGAAAACATGGAAGCCTCTAGTTTTCCGTCAAAACAAATAATAGCGGTTTCAAAAAACTATGATTATTTACATTATTAGTGATATCCAAGAGAATTATACGACTTGAAGTGAATCAATATGCTTACATTATGTTCAAATCCCGTGTTCAGTAAGTGAACATTATCGTAAATTCATTTTTCGTCCGTATACCACGTACTTCAATCTACAGTAAACCAGCCCTCACTTCATACATTCCAGAATGCGCTTGCTAAGGACCTTAGGGGCTAACCACTCTCTCGGACCCACCTCTAGTTAAAACTCCTATGGAGTATTTTGGAGGATTTAACTACCAATAATAGTACCAAGTACCAAGTACCAGTGTAATCTTTTTATAATTATCTTATTTTTGTTACTGTTTCAATTTGTAGTCTAGCGCCCCCAACAACCCGTACTGTACAATGTAAACAGTGTGAATTGTACTGCAGCTGATCAACACTAAAAGGGGGTGGCCCCTAGTCCAAGAAGACTAAAGGTAGAGACATTTACATTAACATTTGGACGGTTTTTTTTAACATGTCATACCTTAGTCCTAGTCCATAGTGTACACGTTTCTGTATCTAGCCACTTATCCACCCAAAAAACCCTCCAATTTGGTTGGAAATATTTCGGCTACTCACCTGAATTTTCACGACTAGGCAGATGTTTACTCTCTTTCTGCAATTGTGCTGTCCCAAATACGTTTAACAAGTTGTAATTCTCGTAAAATTAACAATTTTCCGAGGTAAACACAGCCCGATGTTTGTTGACCAATTTCACGTAACATGCTATTCAACGCAATTGCACAATGTAGTATTGTATTCGCCGTGTATATACATTTGCATAACACACACGGCTCGCGAATATAATACCGTTGCATGTATAACCTGCACGCGCGCGCGCCGTATCCTCTAATACTCGCATAGAGGATACGGCGCGCGCGCGGCGTACAGGTTATACAAGTACATGCAACGGTATTATATTCGCGAGCCGTGTGGTTATGCAAATGTCGGTACACGGCGAATACAATACCTACATTGTGCAATTTGCGTTTGAATAGCATGTTACGGGAATTATTGGTCAACAAACATCGGGCTGTGTTTACTCGGAAAAGTGTTAATTTTACGAGAATTACAACTTGTAAACGTATTTGGGGACAGCACAATTGCAGAAAGAGAGTAAACATCTGCCTAGTCGTGAAAATTCAGGTGAGTAGCCGAAATATTTCCAACCAAATTGGAGGGTTTTTGGGGTGGATAAGTGGCTTAGATACAGAACGTGTACACTATGGACTAGGACTAAAGGTATGACATGTTAAAAAAAAACGTCCAAATGTTAATGTAATGTCCTCTACCTTTAGTCTTCTTGGACTAGGTGGCCCCTTTGCTTTGTTACTGTCAACTTATGTATTTGGAATCAAAATATTTCTTTGATACAAGGGTCGTTTTAAAAAGCATGCAAAATGTTGAATACTTTCCTCGCGTTCTTGGTGTTTTTGATTCGCTTGAGCTACGCATATCTCCATGCTATCTTTCGTCTGTTCGTGTCACCGAGCAAAGTGTGTGTGCGGAACAAGGTGGTGGTGCTAACGGGGAGCGGCAGCGGGCTGGGCCGGCAGCTGGCGCTGGGACTGGCCGCAGAAGAGGAGGCACTGCTTGTCTTGTGGGATATCAGCGAGTCAGGTATTTGTCGCAGAACTGCGTAGACAAGGCATGACTGGCGTGTATTTATTGACACGCAAAATCATGCATCGTGCATGTAACTGTGTGAGACCAGGAAATTGTTTGTATGAGTTAACGTGGCCATACCGTATTATATGACTACCGTATTTGATTTGGGTCCTACTTATAACTTGTGTGAAGTAATGCGATCAAGCGTGAAGAAGTGCAAACAAGCTATAATTTTACTGCGAACAAATTTCCCCGTTTGCATGCACGTCTGTAACTCAAGTGAACGCTACCGCGGAGCGGTAGCGTTCAAGGTCGGGCTCATAGTGCCCCCGAATTTATGCGCTAATGTGCACAATAAGTGTGCTTAAAATTATAGATATGATACGGTACTTACCACCGTGTAGATGATACATATGTTATGCAACTATGGGGTGGATCAGAATGATAATTTTTTCGCTCCATTCCGCAAAAATGAGTGATTTATGCACCTCCTCGACTTCTATCTGTGTTGTATCGCGACTTCTGAACAGACTCTCTGAACAGTCTCTCGCACGAACGGTCTCCATTCAGAGTACCGCGCCCGCCGAATAGACGGCAGATCTGACTCGCGCGTTTAGTGGTCGTACGGTAATCGATCGTTCAGAAGTCGCGATACAACACAGATAGAAGTCGAGGAGGTGCATAAATCACCTCATTTTGATGCGGAATGGAGCGAAAAAATCATCATTCTGATCCACCCCATAGTTGCATAACATATGTATCATCTACACGGTGGTAAGTACCGTATCATATCTATAATTTTAAGCAACTTATTGTGCACATTAGCGCATAAATTCGGGGGCACTATGAGCCCGACCTTGAACGCTACCGCTCCGCGGCAGCGAGAACGGGATTTACTGCGAACAAATTTGTTTGCAGTACATTAAAATACCGTTCGTAATCGCAATTCGAAATAAATCCTGTTCGTGCTTGTTTGCAGTACATTTGTTCCCGCTTATTCCATCGATATGTATGTTATCTTCACAGTAGTTAGTTAAAAACCTAAAATAACCAATGTGTATTTTTATATTCATGTCTTATATATTCGCACTATAGTTCGCGCTAATTAGTAGGACCGTTTGATTTACATTATAATTTACAATTACAGTTATAACAGACAAATTGTTTTCAAATAATGTTCAAAATCTATATTGACAAGTGACAGCTGTTGTAGGGCAATTCCAAGCAAACATTGACATAACCACTGATTTTTCAAATTCGTTAGTACCATAACAAATTGGGTATCAAATGAAAGCTAAAAGATTGAACTTTCCAAAAATGTATTTTGTTTTTGAAAAAAAAAAATGTAAACTATTATTTTATTGTTAATATATAGCAGAAATTATATTTTCAGTTATTTTCACAAAACATTCAATTAAATATTAAGCATAAAAGAACTGCGAAAAGGAGTTTTCATAAAATTTTATTTCAGTGTTGATAGGATCATTGCTTCAATTTTTCAGATAAATATCAATTTCGTCATTTTCGCTCTTCGTTCCGCTTCAGTGACTGTCTCATTTACAATCATTAATATGTCACGGCGTTACACTAAAACATATATTTTTAATATTTCTGGAAAAAATATGAATGGTAATTAAATAATTTTTTTGTTTTTCTCTGTATTAGCCCATAGGGCTATAATATGCATGCTGAATAGCAGCATTATCTTTTACCACTTATTAATATAATCAATATCAATTTGGTCACGGCGTTACGTTTTGTGTAACGCCGTGACGCTACCTACTGGATTCCCATTGACAACACAGTAGACATAATCAAATAGTGTAAGATATTTTTTGTAGGTATGCTTATGCATTGCTCATGCTATAATTATATGAATAGGGTCAGTTGATAATGTTTCCATCTCAAAGTTACCTGAGTCATGTATGTGTATGGGTTGTATGTCCGTCTGTCTGTATGTGCATCTGTACATCATTGTTCTTTTTTTTGCAATATCTCAAGAATCGTTGGATGGATTTTGTTCAAACTTTGTACAATCCATGTATTTAGAGGTACGGATTATTGGATATGATTTTGGTCCATGAGGTCAAAGGTCAAAGGTCACATAGCTAACAAATATGCAAAAATTATATTATTATCAAGATAGTTTGAGAATCCTTGAAGGATAACATGATAATAATACTGTATGCGTCCAGTGAAGTATATGACCTGATTAGTGAATGGGGTCATGGGAGGTCGTAGGTCAACAGGTCAAAATATTGTTGTTGTTTTTTGTTCTCACAATTAAGTTCCAGAATCAATGTTAGAAAGAGTACTGTAGGTAAAAGACAATTTTCTGAACTGCTTGGGGCACAGGTCAAAGGTCACTCGGATAATTACCAATTAAAAACAAACATTTACTAACTCTGAAATCATGTTACATGAAACAAATCACTTGCAAATATGCACTGTGCAGACCAAAAATTAAACATTTGTATGTTATTTTGAGAAACAAGGTCAAGGTCAGATGTCAAAGGTCTCATATTTCATTGTTACATTTAAGTATGTATTTTGGTTTTAATATTTGATGGTTCCATTAACTAACTTCTGAAATAGATAAGAATTTCAATTATGTCCTAAAAGATTTTTTGATCAATAGAGGGCGCTGTGCTGCAAATTGTGTCATGCGGATGATCATTTAATAGCATCTTGGTTATATCACCATTCATCTAGTTCTTTATTGATTCTGGATCACTACATTAAAATTATATCATATTATTAATCTCTTTAATATCTCCCATATATATAACATGTACAATTCAGAGGTCACGGCGTTACAGTCACGGCGTTACAGTGCATAGATACATTTATGATATCATATTTACTATGAGCATTGGATTTTTTCTACATTTTTATTTGGATGTTCTAGCTTGATGTCTAGTACAAAGAATCAATGTGACAAAAGTGCAAATGTTCCTGTAGTTCACAGAGTTTACTTAGTTTCTTAGCATGTAAGGAAACCCATGTCTTTTTGCCGTTCACGGTGTTACAGCAGATATTGATATTCATAATTAATAATTTATTGGGAATTTTGGTTTTCTTGCCTATTGTAAATTATTGGTAGGATAGTGGTTACAGATGCTATATCAAAAGTTGGTTCTAGATATTTAGATTTTATGAGTTATTTGGACTTTCATTGTGAGGAAACACCCTCTGACCGTCACGGCGTTTGCTTGGAATTGCCCTGTAAGTATGTAACCTTCTGCTTCCATCACAGATATGAATATATTGCAATTAAATTGAAACTAAAGGAGCGAACATTACTTACTCAATTAACCAACAAATAGCGAACAGAGATAATAGTTTTAGAGAAACTCTTGTTGCATTTCGACTTTTGAGGTGTTTTTTTTTTTTAATTCACAGCTTTTGCAATCTTAACAATAAATGGAGGGAGGATTCAGCAAAATAAATGAATTGCTTACAAGCAAAAAATGGACAATTTATATCAAAAGATCTATGCAGTAGTGGTAAAGGTGTGGATGATCTCGGTGGCGTAGCGAGGTGAGGGGGGGGGGGGGGGGGGGGGCGGAGCTCATGGGCACAAGTCACCTCCACCCCACCCCTGCAAGTCAAGGGGCTTACTGTGTTCCCCCCCCCCCCCCCTCCCTATCTCTGCCTTTTTTTGTTGTTGATCTTGTTATCCAGTAGTGTTGATTTGAGGCTTTGAATATTACAGTAGCTAGAATCCAAAAGTTTATGGGGGGCTCTGCCCCCTGGACCACACCAGAGGCCCTAAAGTAGGACCCTGGCCCTGGGCCTGCCCAAAATGGTCCACGCTTACACCCTGGCAGGTTGAAGCTACTGTCCTTGCAAAGTTCCTGGCTATTTGATTTACATTACTGTACAGTCAA